>PVJX010010591.1:0-56425 GCA_004027295.1 Dolichotis patagonum
GATAATGGAAAAAGAAAGAGAAGGAGAAGGAGGAGAAGGACAAGGTACAGCAGAAAGAGAAAGAGGAGAAGAAGAAGGGAAGGAGGAGAGAAAAAAGCTAATCTCTATCATCAAATTGCTTGGTCAGCCCAGATCAGCCTGACAAAAGGATGTACAATTTTGAGCACATTGCTTAACCTCTCTGAGTCTCAGTTTTCTCCTGTACAAAAGTGGGAATTCTAATTCCATCTAATCACAGGGTTGGTATAGATATTTATCATTTCACAACACTTAGAAGAGTGCCTGGCCCATGAAAGTACTAAGTTAGTGTTGGTTAATATCATTTTACTAGGATAAATAAAACAGAATCTGCTCATCTGTACTGTTCTGCCTACAGCAGAGAATTATCTGAGCTGTGATTGCCTTTGGTCTGTTAGCCCCCAAGATTCTTCAGAAGCCTCATAGAAAACCAGGGCAAATTATATGACACAGTTGATAGAGACCCTGCCAAGGAACCAGACTGAGGACTTTGGTGACAAGTCTTGGTGACTTGTCTTGGGGCTGGTTCTTTTCATGCTGAGTGATAAGGGTGGTGAAAACCTTAAGGAATCCATGTTCTAGAAAATCCCCTAGGCAAACCACACTGGGGGTCCAGTAGTACTTAATAAATAACAGCAAGTGCATATCAAGTGCTAACATGAATAATCTTAGTCCTCCAAGAGACCTATAGAATATTATACCCATTCTACTGATGAGAAAATAGAATTCAGGAAAGTAACAGTCCCAAATACCCATGGATAGCAAGTTATAGTAGTAGAATTCAAACTCCGGTCTGTTAAATCAGAAAGTCAGCATCCTTAATCCTGTTGTTATAGCTCAGCAGTCTCATTGTAGGGACAGTTAACTAGTGTGTGTATGAAGAGATCAAGATACATTCAAGGGATCAGCAAGATCAAAATGATTTCAGAGTAAAAATAAGGTATGACTTGTAAAAATTAGAAAAGTGTTTACATCTGCACTGATGTTGCAAAGGCATTTGTGGACAAAACTGCTGGAAGCAGAAAGCGACGCAAGGCAATGGCTCAATAGTTACTGAAAGAGGATGCTAGCACTACTTAAAAACGTCCCTGATGGAGCAGTAAGAAGTATTAATTCTGTTATACCTCAAGCCTTGAGAACTAACTTTTAGTATCCCGTACAGCAAAATGGGAAATCCATACAGAGCACTTTAGCTGCAAACAAAACTAGGCTAGCAGTCTTGGGCAATGGCCCCCTTGTGACTGAATTCCAAGCTAAACTAGCTGCTTTTTTCCGTGAAACACCGTATTTGCTTGAAAGAATGATTGACAGGCAAAATTATGGTTATTCAGGCTTGGGTATTTGGCAGACATTTTCTCCAAAATGAGCTAAGTGAGCCTGTCACTTCAAAGAAAGCAGCTAAAAGTATTTGTTGCCAAGGATAAAATTCAATGTTGCAAGTGAAAATTTCAAGTTTTGGAGAACTTGTATTGGCCCTGTTAGCCAATCTAATGTTCTTTCTTAAAAATATATATATTGGGTGATGAAATGTGCCACATTTAGAGGATCTGAATAGTTCAGTGAGTGAATCAGTATTTCCCAAATGACCAATACATAATGTTCCAAAATTATGCCTGAGTAAAAAATTCATTCAAGGAGCACATGAGAACAATGGATGTTTATATGCTAGAACATGAAATGTTAATTAATATGGTTTCAATTCTACACTACAACCAGCTTTTAAGAGTCAACCACTTGTTGAATTTTGGTGTAGTATCAAAGAAGAATTTCTACAGTTATTTTCAAAGGCTATTCAAGTACTCCAACCACATACTTGTGTGAGAGTAGGTTTTCTTCAACGCAAGCAGTATTAGCAACAAATGGAGAAGACATGAGAATATGCCTTCTATTAAGCTAGACATTAAAGAGATTTGCCAAAAAAAGTTTTAAAAAACACCACTCTTCTCATTATTTGTATTGTGAAAAATATATTATTTTTCACATAAATGTGTTATTTTGTTAAAATGCAGTTGGGTGTATCATTGTTTTTAAATAAATTTAGAACAGGATTCAATTTTTTGAGATTGTTTCTGATACAGGAAATGTCAGCAGATATAATCTACAAAATCAATAATTCAATAATGTATGAAGTGTAGAGCAATGCAAAGGAGTCCTATATCCGAGACCCTCTACCACCATGGTGTTTCAATCCAGTTGACAAACTCTACCTGATGGAAGAGAGGATCTGAAAGAGCCGTTTACATTCTATTGTCTATTTTTCTTCTGGTTCTGTCTTTTCTTCTCCACTGGAAGATGAAGCATGGTCCCTAGGTGGGCTCTGGTATCTCTGTTTTTTGTGTTCTTTTTAGCTGCAGCTAAGCTAAGCCATTCTTCCACCATCACTGGGATGTAAGAGGCAACATGAGATTTCAGCAGGCCCTCGAAAAGATGTCTTTGATTAAAATGCAACCCTGCTGGTGTTAAGTTTGATGGGCCTGGAGGATTCAGAGCATCTTGTATCTTTGTTCAGGAACACAGACAAAGCTAAGCAGTGACTCTACAGAGTCGGAATCTCTAGTGATATTCCTTACCTGTGAGATACAGCAAAGTGCAGGAAAACTGAGCTGCAATTCTTCATTGTTGGTTGATAGGGGTTTAAGTTTATAAATTGTATTCTACTCTATAAATAAAGAGGCTGTGTGCAAAGATGAAGAGTTTAGGGGATGGATATGACTATTGGGCAGTCACTGAACAAACATTCCTCTTAGCCAACCCCTATGCTAGACTATGGGAACAGAGAAATAGAAAGGAGGATGGGAGAATAGTGTCATAATGCCTGCTTCTGTTTGTTATTTGCTCAACCCTACACGCACTCTCCTTTCTTCCGGAAATAGTGTTTGAATTTAGGGGAGTGGTGTTTACAATATCACCCTATCCTTAAATCCTGTGGTCTGGACAGAACCAATTCTAGTTTGTCTCTTAAAATGAGCACATGACCTAGGAATGACCTTTAAGATTATCATAAGACATTCAGAACTTATACTAAACCAATGGTTCCAACAGGGATATTTGGCACTGTCTAGACATTTTCCATGTCACATTTTGAAGGGGAGTGCTACAGAAAGTGAGACCAGAGATGCTATTAAGCATCCTATAATGCTCAGGAGGGCATTAAACACACCCCAGCAGAGAACTGTCAAATCCAAAATACCAAGAATTCTGGGATTGAAAACCCTGATTGAAACATAACGAAAAGCCATTGAAGGGCTTTAAGCAGAGGGGCAATGTGATTTAAACTGATGTTTTTAAAGTAAAGTCAAATGCTATATAGAAACAGATTTTAGAAATATAAGAGTGGAGCAGCCAGGTAGTTATTTCAATAACCCTAGTAGAAGACTCTAGAAGTTTGAAGAAGGTATAATCTGGAAATGCACCTTTGCAAGCGGTCAGTGGTAAAAGGCAGAGCTTTCAGTGTGACTGAGAACCTACCACAAGGATATGAAAACTAAAAGTATAGGTTCAAAGATAAAGCTTTTGGGAATGTCCATGTATAGCAGATAAAATAGTAATAATCATATCCAGCATTATTTGAAAGTTTATGGGTTAGCTAAGGATCACAGTTGACCCTTTGAACAACACTTATTTCACAGACAAGAAAACTTAGGCTCAGAGAGGTTAAGTAACCTGTCACATATATAGTTGATATCTGAGGCAGAATTTGAGCTCAGATGATGTGGTTCCATGACCTTTCTCCATACCCAGCAACCTGCTTCCCTGAACTAGGAAGAATCTTGCAAAAGAAAAAATCACAAATCCCACAAGAGCTGAAGGATGAATAAGGGTTAGATGGAGGAAGAGGTAACAGTGTGTGTAAGAGTCTGGAGGTCAGAGGGAGGACAGCTGAGACACAAACTTGAACATTCAGTAATGGCTAGAGCTGAGCAAGGTGTGAATTCACAAGTGGTGTGAGTGCAGAGAATGGCAAGACTAGAGAAGTTGATAGTGCAGAGCCTTGGAAGGTACATCTAGACTTCGTCCTGGGAGAAACAGGGATCCTTTGGAAAATTTAAAGTGGGAGTTTAACTACATGATATAATCAGGTTTTCCTTTGCAAGGCTCATTTCTGCTGGACTGTGGAGAACAGACTGGAGAAGGAAAGAGGAAGACTTAAAGACTGGTTAAGACACCTTAAAGCAATAATCCAATAAGAGTGATGGATTCCCATAGCGTGGAGTCAACAGTAGTAGCGGAGATACCAGC
This sequence comes from Dolichotis patagonum, assembly GCA_004027295.1. Lineage (NCBI taxonomy): Eukaryota > Metazoa > Chordata > Mammalia > Rodentia > Caviidae > Dolichotis > Dolichotis patagonum. The sequence goes on from PVJX010010591.1 coordinate 4,258, forward strand.
CATTACTTTGGGAGGTACTAAAAAGCTAGAATAAACAGAATTTCTTAATTGTTGTACGTAAAGAAAAAGGACAAGTGAGGTCAAAGAACTCCTACTTTTCTGCCTTTCATCTTCAGATGGTTAATGTTACATTTTGGTGATGTAACATTAGTGATGGAGAGATGGTGAGTTAATTTTTGAATATCCTGAATTCCTAGCTAACTTTCAAGTGAGGCTGTTGACAGGCCACTGGATATACTGCTGTAGAACCCACAAGGAAAGTCTTTTCTAATTACTTCCACATATACAGCTACACTTTTTAATCAGAAAAAGCACTCAAACATGTACATTCCAACCTCCACTAATTGTCACAGGAACAACTGGATGAAAGGCCATTAGATGAGATTCTGAATGACAGATTAACTGATGTTAAAAGTCTAAATGCAACATCAGGTCACTGTAGTCTAATTGGGCACATATAGGGCTTATTGTGTCCTGGGAAGCAAGCTACGTGTAACCATCATTTCAGCCCCAGCTCCTTCTATTTCTGACTTATCATCTGCTTTTGAGTGAACATTAAGGGACCCTTTCATAAATGGTGACCTTTTGAAATTTTAAATGATGGTTTCTGGCTAATTTCCATTCCAACCCTGAGGCTGCTGTGTGAAGGTCATAGGCTTAAAGCTCTTGACTTGTCACTAGCTCTGTGCATTCAACCGGAACTTGGAAAAGGGCAGTGTTGTTTTCATCCTTAAAATGTCCATAATTCAGATGAAGAGTCATCATTCATAATTGTGTGGCCAGACTCTGTTGGAGGATGAAAACCATAATAAACTTATATGAATAAGAAGACTCAATCCAATCTGTTTTGGAGAATTGGGGAAATTTTGTCCAATGTTATTATAATGTGATAATAATGTTATATTACCTAGAATTCATTGGGTTTGCAAGTGAGAAAGAAATTTTAATTGACTTGGGAGAGAGAGAAAAACACAGAGACAGAGACAGCCTAATGGCTCACTCACTTGCCTGAGTGGTAGAGATATGGTTTGATGTAGGGATCAAATTCACAAGCACACCATCTCTCTCTCCATTGTCTCCCTGTCTTTCTCTGTTTTTAAAGCAGAGATGGGCAATGTAGAGATTCAAGATGGTTAACAGTAGTACTCAAGGTTATATTTTTCTGTGCTTGAATCCAGCATGAGTTTCTTTCACAGAAAGCAGTTCATTGGCTTTGATTAGGTCACATGACCATTCCTAAACAATCACAGCAGACAAGGGCTCTCAAGGAGCTGATTGGCGGAGGCCAGAATTGTGTAAGCTAGGCTTGGCATAGAAGAGCTATAGCTCCTAACAGATAGTTATGATGATAAACAGCAACTATTATCAATCATTAATGTGTCCAACAGTTTTAAGCAGAACATATTCCTTTTTAAAATTTGCTCCTCCTAAAAGCATTTTGAGGTTGGTACCATTGTTATTGCCTTTTCAATAATGAGGTAAAACACAAAATACAGCGATACTAAGTAAATTTCCGAAAGTGCCACAGTTGATGAATGCCAAAACCAAGGTCCATGGAGGTGAAATAACCTTCACAAAGACCCATAGGTGGTAAACAATGAAGCTACTGTGGAAATTCAGGCAACTCTCACGCAGAGCCTGGGTTTGTAACCACTACCCTATGATACTTTCTGCATTCGAAAAGGGTTTACCAGGTGTCCAGGCTAGCTCAGTATTCTAGAATTTTAGAAGGCTTTCAGACATGACTGCATCCTCTCTCTCAACTTGACAAATGGGACATGACCCAAGAGCATTATCCTCATTTTTCAAGGAAGTAACTGAGGTTCAGGATCATTGACTGATAGATTCCAGGTCATACATCAAGGTTCAACCTGACCAACAGTTGAACCTGAGACTAGAATCTTATGCCTACTCTCTAGTATTCTGAAGTAATATAACCTAAGAGTTAATAAGTGCTTAGGAAACCACACAGGTCTGGAAACTTGCAGGCTCATTACAGGTTTATCTCAAGGACTAACTACCCCACTGTGCCGTTTCCTTCCTTCCTGTACTTGCTATGGGCAGAAATGAAAAATCTCAAAAGCTTAGGCATAAAACTGCCCTCAGAGATTTAAAACTGTAAATCATGCTATTTATGACTCAACATATCTATATTAAATATGTATTTTATTAAATTCACATTAATGTGTACATATGAATCATAGATATGTAAAAAAGAACACACTTATTTCAGAACTTGCAATTGTGGCTTTTTTCTATCTCTATTTCTAAAATGCTATCAAACTGCTGTTTGAATTAGTACAACTTCACAAAAGCATTTACTATTTGAAGGACTTCTTTATCAATAGTCTCAAAATTTGATTTTTCCAGCAAATTCTCTGATAATTCTATGAAGCTGCCAAAAAAACCTGGGATAATAAAGATTTAGTTAATACACTTATTGGGGCACAATTAGCATCTTAAAGACATAAAGATTTTCACAATTAAACATAATCATTCTGTATTTTAGAGAAATTTTAAAATTTTTCCATGCATTTGTTGGGAACATTATTTCTAGGTAATTTTTATACCTTTGATAACTCATGTTCATGGACAGTGCTTTCCAGATATTTTCTAAGTGGTTAGTGTTATTGGTACAAGACAAAGTTATTACTAATCAATATTATCAATATATAATTACTATTTGTAAGCTGCTTGAAACTGTCTTACAGTACCAATTTTATTGTAATGAATTTCATTTGGGTTTCCAGGCACACAATCATATCATTGATAAATAATAGATGGAACTTTTCCCTTTCTGCTCTGCTTTCTTTGAATGAGGCCGAGAAAACAGTGTTAAATGATGGTAGTGACCAAAGATTGTTTTACTGTGTTTTTAACTGTAATGGCTGCCTTATAAACAGTACATTTCAACTTTTTGAAGTTTATTTACAGATCTTGGCTGGTTGGTTGATTTATTTGTTTATTTATTTACTTATTTATTGTTTTTGAGACATTAGTCCAGATTGACCTCAAACTCATGATTCTCCTGCCTCAGCCTCCTCAGTTCTGGGATTATACAACCATGCCATCCTTCAGATCTGAGTATATATTAAAAAAACTTGTACAAGCCCAGTGATCTGAATATTAGCTAACTCCTGAAGTAATTCCTGTCTCTTCTAAAAGTCAATAATTCCTCCAGACTTCACAGAGAAGCAGCTTTTGCTGCTGGTTTAGATAGATTTTCTTCATCAAGCTCTCAATGTTTCTATTAATGTCTTGCTAACTAAGAATTTTAACCAAATATGAAGGTTTACATTTTTGGATATCTATTGAAATTAAAAGGGCCCTGCTTTTGGCTTATTGATAAGAAAAATTGTGTTAATACTTTTCATATTAGCAAATCACCTTTCATCCTTGTAATACCTCCTTTGAGAACATTTTTATATTTTTCAATATACAATTTAGAATTTTCTATGTTTCAGTGAATTTTACCTATAGTTAGGCTTATGTGTGCAGTTCTTTGTTTTACGACTTTTGGTTTTTTCATTTTGTTTTTTAGTTTTGAAATCAGAGTCTTAGCTAACTTAATCAAGTAATTTTCTGTGCTCTTAAGCAGAGTAAATAGCCTGTAAATTTTAAAATATAAAACGCTTTGTGTTTGGGCCTTTTTGAAAGTAGTCCTTTGACAACTCCTTTCATGTCTTATTTGTCAATATCAAGCATTTTTCTGGAGCTATTTAGTTTCCTAGAGAATCATTCATTTCATAGAAATGTGTAAATATTTTAGTATAGAGATGAGCAGTGTCAGTGTTTAGCATTTATTTTCTTCCAACTCTGTCGTTTTTCTTCTCTATTTTCTCATTTTGTCTCCAGTTGCATTTATAATTGGTGTCATTTCTTCCAAGATTGTGCCATTAAGTTGTCTTCCAGTCTTCAATTTCTAGGTTTTGAGTATTCATCTCTTTTTGGGGTTTTTAAAATGCATTTTTAAGACACCCAAAAGAGCTACATAAAGGCAGCTAGCCAAATGCCATTTTGAGCAATAAATTTTTGCTCCTGGGATTTTTTAACCAAGTGTAAAATTTCAACTTGTTGGAGTTGGCATCTTTTAATGTGAGGAGGTCCTTTTGGGGATCCTAACTTATATCCAACAAAGCCACTAGACTTCTCAGATAAATGTTATCTGCCAAAGTGACTGACTAACTGGCCACTGCTGCTCTCACCAAGTTATTGATAAAAATCACCTAACAGGAAAGATTGAAGGATAGAGCTCTGCAGTGGAGAACTGGCTAAGTGGTACCACATTTGGAAAGACACACCAGAGTGTGAACTCACTTTAAGTTCTCTGAGTTCACTGAAGAGTCACATCCTCTAGCACTGGTTGAGTCAGTGCTATTCACTCCAGTTTTTCATACTTACAAAGATTCACTCTGAGTTAAGTACCGCACTGGGCTTGGTCGTGTAGGGTAAAAAAAAGATGTGGCCCTTGCCCTCATGAACTTAGAGAAGGATGCGATTCCTCTCTTAGTTGTGTAATGTCCTGCATCACAAGGGTACAGAGGCCACCGTGGTAAATTTTCAAATACCAACTTTTTATGTTCCCTCTTCAAAGATTCTAAGAGGAGCACGTTTACTGTAACCAGTGAAACTCTCCAAAGATAGACAAGAAGAAATAATATACCACACTCTATTCCCACTATGCCTCACCCTTATACAACTCCAAAATAACCACTTAGCAGCTCAATGTTTCCCTTCACACACTTGCTCTTTTCCCTTAATGCATCTTGGGTATTCTTCCAGGTCAATAGGTACTACAGATCTAGCTCTGTCTTTTTTATAGATACATAGTATTACATCAGATCCATCTCTTCCACTTATTCTACCATTTCCTCCTCACAGGGAGTCACTTTGTTTGTCTTGTTGTTGTTATTGATGATTATACCATTCTTATACATGTGCCCTTGTGCAGTGATGGTTTTATTTTTTCTGACTAGGCCACCAAAAATAAGATTTCTGAATCAGTTAGGATGCAGGGTTATAATCTTACTAAATATTGGAAGATAATTATCCTAAAAAATTCTAGAAGGGGGGAATGTTTATTAGACAAATGTCTTAATTATTAAAATAAAGGATCCACCCACAAAGTCTAAGACTCATGCTTTGAGAGGAGATCCCAAGAATGGTTATGCACATCTGAGCCTTGAGTTTTAGCTGTCCCTAGCATCCTCTGTCCATGCTGGCCCATGACACGAACTGTCACATTCACCTTGAATAACTGCAAGGCCAAGCCTTGCCCCCTGCTGTAAGCCTTGCAGGGAGCACCTTTCTTACAAAAACAGAGACAAAAGTGATGCCATTTCCTGAGTACTTTTCAGGTAACACACCAGTGCCTCAAGCACACATCTTCCACTTCACTCTCACTTCTGTGTAAGAGACAGACACTAGTACCAACCTCATTTTACGGAAGAGAAAAATGTGACCTAGAAAGTTTCACTCACTGTTTTAAAGTCACACATCAAGTAGGTTATATAGCTGGGATTTTATTTCATATCTGCCTACCTCCAAGAGTGCTCTTCATCACTGTGTGGGGTTCCTTCCCAGGTTGCCAAATGTGCGAATCCAGTGTGGTATGAACTCTGACACTCACCTTGAACAATAGCAAGGCCCAGCCTTGCCTCCCACTCTAAAAAGGGATGCTCCTGTCTTGGATCTTTGCAGTGTGCCTGATCCTGGGTAGAGTCCTTTCAATTCAGAGAGGGCAGAATAAAATCAAGAACTCCCTGGGATGATGTGGTTCACAAATTTGCTTGTTCCTGCACATTATTCAAAAACTAACCTCTTTTTCTCTCTTTCTTTCTCTCCCTCCCTTTCTCTCTCTCTCTCTGTCTCTCTCCTGCTCTCCCTCCCTTTCTCTGTCTCTGTCTCTGTCTATCTCTATCATCTTACCCTTTTTTAAAACAAATAATGATGAGAAACTTAAAATCCTTGTTTTTGACCTCTGCTCATTATCTCATGATAGGAAATAGTCATGGTTAGAAATGTAGTAGACTCTAGAGTCAAACTGACCTGGGTTAGAAACCACCTTGTTAACCTTAAGCAATTACTCAGAGACTCTAAACTTCCTGGTTTCCTTGGCATTGTAACCATCTTACACAGGGTCTTGTCCTTCCTGCCAGAGCATCATTTCCTCTAGGACAGATTATTGTCTATTTCTTCTAGCTCACATGGCCTATGGGAACCTGTGTGACACAGGCAAGTGATTTCATCTTAATCATTAAATTCAACAATGTCTTCAAGTAAGATCAAAACTCATAAGGGGATGAGTGAGGTAAATTCACATTTACCAAGGCTCACCATGTATTAGGTGCTGCCCTGGAATTTAATGAACATTAACTCAACTCTGTGAATAGACAGAGTTTTTCCTGCTGTACAAAGGAGTTAAATGGAACTCGATAAAGTAAGGATGACTTTGCTAGGATTACAGGGCTAGAAATGGTGGATAATGGCTATTGTTTATTGAGCATTTTTTTAGTCATTTTCTCGTTGCTGAGACATAATATTGGATGCACACAACTTAAAAGATGAGAGGTGTATTTTGGCTCATGTTTTTTATGGTTTCAGTCTGCAGTCAGCTGGTTCCAGGGCAAAAACAATTATGATGGAAGGGCCTCGGCAGAGCAAGCTGCTCACCTCACAGAGGTCAGGAAGCAGAGAGAGAGAGAGGAGAGGCCTGAGAGGGAGATTTACCCTTCCAGGTCACTCTTTCAGTGATCTAACTCTTCCCACCAGAGCCCAGAACAGTCAGCTCTGAACTCACCAGTGGATCAATCCACTGATAAGCACTGTGTCCTTATGACCCAATTGCTGTCCAACATTCCTACCTCTAAACACATGAGGCTTTAGGGGGAACTTTCCAAGTCAAAACCATAATAAGAGCTCTCCACAATTAGTCATTATATTAACAGCTTTGTTTACACTCCCTTAATTCTCCTAGTGGCCCAATAAGTAAGTCTGATTACTCTCCCCTTTTAAAGATGGAAAAAACTGAAGTCCCCAAATATTAAGTAGCTTATCAAAGACACTCCGTGAATAAGCATTGGAGCTTGGATTTGCATACAGATCTTTCTAACTCCTTAGAAGCATCTCCTCCACTTGCTTTAGAAGTGAAGGATTTCATGGCAGCTATTCAAAGTTAAACATTCAGCTCCCTGGCCCACTTCCAAATGTAGTGTCATGCAACTATCCAGAAGGCTAGGCCTTTAAGGGGGAAAAAGATTCCATTCCTGACTGTTGTCATCCTTTCATCTTCTGGACACTGTGGGCAACACGTCCACGGCAAGATTCTACATCGTGTCTCATGGCCACACACAGTGTCTGTGCTTGGCACAGCCTGCTGTCTCCATGGAACATCTGTGGCTCACTACTTCTGTGAGTGATTCTATTTTCCACACATCTCCAGCTCGTTAGAAAGCAAGGCTCCTATTTGTTGGTGGATGTTTGCAATCTGAAGCTGAAACACTACAAAATGATGATTGAGCTGATTCACACGGGAAGAGAGTCAGTGACAAATAAACACATACACACTAGATACTTGATTAGTGGGAACTGATCACAGGCACCTAATCCATGGGTGCAGTGTCTCTGTGCAACAAAGGGGCTGTTGGTGACAGTTGGCCAGCTGAAGGTAGTCTTCAGTGGCTAGGCTAGCAACCTAAGTGTCTTCTAGACCACACAACCAGCTGACGTGTCAGTGTCCTATGGAAATGCCTCATCAATGAGTATATCATGGAAGCTGAAATAACCACCCCACCACCCCAGCCAAGCTAGGTTTCTGAAAAAAAATAAATAAATAAAACATTCGCCTCTCTTCTTCTCTATACACACCTTAGGACTTCCTCAGTGTTCCTCTTAGATTTTCCACTTCTGGTCTTTGGCCAAATGCAATCTTTAAAAATACACATTTGGCAAGAATCTGAAAAAAAAAATCCCTTCAGATTGTTATGTGATGTTGGGGAAAAGACACATTTTTTTCAACTCTAAAAAAAGCACCTTAGCATTTTGTAGGCTTTTATAGTTCTGAAACAGCTGAAATGCTAAAACCTTCAAGTTGGCAGGATTGAAACTGAAATCTGCAAAGCTGGTTCAGTTTGACAGGAGTAGGTGCCTGCATTTTTAGAGTGGTTTGATAAACCTGTGGGCTTGAGCCTTCAGCACAATGGGTGGCCACCCACTTGCAAGGAGCTCTTCACCCTACACCTCTGTCTCCCTTCTAGCTGCCGACAGAGTTTTCTCTGGGATACACTCTGAGGCTAGTCCATGAAGGTTCCTCTACTGCCCAGGTAATATAACTCAGTAGTTAAGGATCCAGTCTGTGGGGTTGAACCACTTGGTTATGAAAACTCCTGCTTCCATTGTGTATAAATTGTAGGGCCTTATTCAATCTTCTGAATTCCTCTGTGCCTCAGTCATCTTATCTGTAAAAAGGGGATGATCATTACACAATGAGTTGCCATGGAGGTTCCAGTTCTTATAAAGTAGCTGAGAACAGTACTGAGAATACAGGGAACATTCAATATGCTTGGCTGCTAATCATTAACAAAGATAGCTTAAGTTTGAAGAGAGATGTGGGTCAATGGCTGAGAATGGTGGGAAGTCTAGTATTAGAGGATAAAAGAAACTTACAACCTAGCAAGCTTGGTGAAGTCAGGGCAAAGAACATCAATAATGAAGACCTACTAAGTGTCAAAAGCTCTAACAGGATTCCAAATTGATATCTCATGTATTTTGTTGAATTATATACATCTCATTGTAGAAAGAATTGAGATTTCTAGTCATAAAAAACCAAGACAAGTCAGGGTACTTTTAAATTGGACAATAAAACGAAAAATGGGGGCAGAATGGAGCCAAGACTGAGTGTCAACAGTATATACTAATGAACTGCGTTCCTGTCCAGTCTGTCTATAAATCAAGCTTTCCTTTGGCACTCATCTAAGGGACACCTAGTCAACTGCACATGAGCAGGGCTCAGTGTGACAGTGAAAAGGATGGTTGAGGAGCCCATGTGATGGTCCAGCTGAATCCCAAGCAGGCTCTATCTATGACTTGTTCCTGAATAAGTACTTAGAATCTTCTAGTTTTGAGTTTTTCACTTGCAATGAAGATGATACTAATATCATGGAGTTATTTTGAGGTTAAAATAGCATAATGTATGTATCATATTTATCATAGGTCCAACCGCTTAGCCACCATTTGAATATATAGTAGCAAAAATAGACAAATTTAAGAATTTATAGGTAAACACAGCCTTCCTTGGTTCCAAGATCAGATAGGAATGTCTTCTCTCCTAAGGAAATGATTGAGTGTCAGATAATGAAATATGGTGTCTCAGTGGGTACAGAGGGCAAAACACCCAAAGCAATGGGTCATAGTGCCCAGGAGACAGCAGCAATATGGGTTTCATCCTAGCTCTGCCACTTAGCATCACTGTGTGATATTGAGCATGCTAAGTCATTTTCCTGGAACTCATTTGTCTTCATTACTTTTCTCATTGCTAATATAAAATACCCGACACCCAAAGTTAAAGCAGGAAAGGTTTATTTAGCTCACAGTTTATAGAGGTTTCAATCCATAATTGGCTGGCTCCAAAGGCAGCTGGCCTCACAGAGGAGAGCAATTCATGGCAAGCAGAGCACAGTAAAAGCACCAAGAGAGTGTGAGACACGCATCTTTCTTTCTGTCTCTTATATTGTATCCAGTCTACCGGGGTTAGGGCAGTGCCAATCCAATAGTGCTGTGATCCAACAATCACCCATCCTTAATCCCAACATCCTTAATCTTAACATTGTACTACAAATCAATCACACATTAGATTCATCCACCTCCCAAAAAATTCTGACTGCATGAGGCTTTGGAGGGATATCTAGACACAAACCATAATACCATTTTTCATCTGTTAAATGGGGAAATAACAGTGTCTCTTTATGGTGTTGCTTTGGATATCAAATGAAGTTATAATTGATGAAGAATTTCTATAGTTTTGGTGTGCACTTATCATTCAATAGCCCTGTGACTGTTTGTTGTTTATTACTGTTTTGATTTTGAAATTTGTCACCTTCATCATTACTGGTCTGACTTGTGGCATGGTAGTACATGTGTGTAATCCCAGCATTGGGAGGCTAAGCCTGGAGGATCCCAAACCTGAGTGAGGCCAAGGCCATTTAGCAAGATCCAGGAGATGGAGGGAGGAAGGGAAGTTGGAAGGGAGGGAGAGACAGACAGAGAGGAGGAAGGAGGAGGAGGAGAAAGAGAAGGGAAGGGAAGGGAAGGGAAGGCAGGGGAAAGGAAGGGAAAAGGGAGGGGAGGGGAAGGGAGGGCAGGGGACGGCAGGGGACGGCAGGGGAGGGGAGGGGAGGAAAGGAAGAAAGACAATAAAAGATTTAAAGAGGAATAGAAAAAAGAAAAGAAAGGCTGGGGAATGTAACCCTAATACCAAGGCCCTGTGTTCAATTCCCAGTACATTTTTTTAAAAAAAAGATTCCCACAGACATTCAAATGCAACTATTTCATGTGGTCACTTGTGAACAAACCTTATCCTCAGTTTTCTGTGGGAGATTGTTTTGAGGAATTCCCACCTCAGATAGCAAAATCTATGGATGCTCAGATCTCTCATATAGAGCAGCATAGTATTTTATGTGACCTATGGCATCCTCTGCACACTTTAAACCTGCTCTAGATTACTTAGGATACCTGATACAATGTAAATTTCATGTAATAGATGTCATGCTGTATTGACTAAGGGTAAGGACGAATCAAATCTAATGTTTTTCAAATATTTTTAACCTAAGATTGGTGGTCTCCAATCTCACCAATCTCCAGGCATAGAAATATCATCCTTTAGATGATAGAAAGAAGACAAGAACCCAGAAAAGACATAGGCTTAAATAAAAGTCCATTTCAGGATCCTCCTAAGAAAAATTACGTTAGTGAAAGACAGATACACAGCGTTGAGTTACAGTGTCTTGCTGGTTAGGGGCATGGCAGTGGTGGTAAACCTGTGGCACGCTGCTGTGCTGTAGTTTATTACCACTGAAAACTCTAAAAGATTCCCCATTGCTGATTTAGGGTGTCAGATTGTTCTGAACTCAAAGCCTTCTTCCACCATTTACTGGCTGTGTGACTTAGAACAAGTGAGTTAACTTCTCTGTACCTCAGGTTTTTTAAAATCTGTTTAAAAAAATAACAAAGGAGCCAGAGCCAATAATAGCACAGATAAACCCACATGGTTGTAACAAAGATTGAGTGAGTTGTTGCACGTGCCACACATACAATAGGGGCACTCAGTAATGCTAGCTGAGTGTTAGCTGCTAATATCAAGAAGGGAGATCAAGGTGAGACCTGAAGGCAGGGTGGAGGTGGAGGAAAGGGTTAAGGGGGAGTCAGTTTGAAGAGAAGCAGAACAGAGGGAGTTTGTTTTAGGGTGAGCTAGAGAAGCGAGAGATTGGGGCAAGTAAGGGGTCCTTATGGTGAGGTGGAGACATGGGGGCACCAAACACAATGGGCTCCTAGTCACAGGTGGAGCATACCCAGCCAGAGCAGGAGGAGGATGAGGGGATGAGGGGGAGCAGGAGGAAGAAGAAGAGGAGGGAGACATCCAAGATGAGCAAGGTGGCAGCTAAGTTTAGCATTGGTGGGGAGGGATTTGAATATGCATGTCGTGGCCCACTGTACCAAACAGTTCCATTTTTCAGTCTTTCCTGGTGGGGAGTCATGGATGTAGGACCCGTGGGCAGGGCTTTCTGTGTGGGGAGCAGTCCATGCCTGCTCCTTCCAGGACGGGCCACTGGCTTCTCCAAGCTCTCCTTAGGGTACGGCAAGGACCTTTCTTCCCTTTGTTAAATGAACCCACGTGTTCCAGGACATGAGATCAGCAGGAAGCTAAGCATTGATTCCTTTTCAACATCAAGACTATTGGGTCTTCCAGAAATGGGAAAGAGCCCAGGTTGGTCCTTTCCATAGTCCCTGGTGCTCAACTTCCCACAAGTTCTGGCCTCTCCTCCTTTGCCTCTTGTCTCTCCCATCCCTCCTCCCCACCGCCCTCTCCTTCCCCCTTCTTCCCCTCTACTCCTCTTCTCCAACTCTCTCTTTATCTCTCTCCCACAAATCTATATTCAGTTTCTGTCTTCCAAAAAGAAAAAGTGAGTAGGAGGACAAATTGTTTAAAAGCAACACAGCTATTTTAACAAAATGCTTTTTCCTTTGAGTCAATCCTAAGAAATTTGGGCAAAATCTAAGCCGAAATGAAACAAAAAAATAATCTTGAAAATTTGAAATGAATTAGGAAAAAAGAGTTTAAATTCCCCTAGGTTGAAGGGAACAGGGAACAGGAACAAAACAGAGGGGCCATGAAAATTTGTGTGTTGGAAAGGAAACCAATCAAGGAGCTTGCTGAAAAGACCAGAGAGCCAGCAGGAAGGAAGTGACAGTTATACAGGCATTTGTATGCTGAGCCCATACCATGTCAGACACCTGGCGCTTGGGCACATCTGGACTTGGCCACTTAGATGTAGTTCTCCTCCTAAGTCAAAAAGTCCTTGCCCCTTGAATTTAAGCCCTGGAGCTAAAGTCTCTTCTGTTGGAAGAGCCAGAATGTGAACTCCAGCTCTGGCCTTGACTTACTCTGCACCCTGAAGGAACCGTGCCCTTTGCCAGGAGTCTCTGTCCTTCTTTCTGGAATGAAAGAAGCAGAGTAGATGACCAAAAGGGGCACCTCTGGTCCTCAGTCTCTGGTTCTCTTTGGCCTTGGTGCTGTACCTAACAGCCAGGTAAGAGAACCTACATTGGAGCCACACTGCCAGCATTTGAATCTTGCTTCTGTAGCTGGCAGGTGTGAATCCATGAATGGGTTACTCGGAACTCTCAGAAAGCTCTCTTTCTTCATCTGTAAAATGAACAACAATTGGATTGTTCACTCCATCTTTTCCCTCTCCATTTAAGAAAGTAAATCAGACTGTAACTGAATGAGAATAGGCTCTTCACTCATTGATTTTTTAAAAATCACTCAGATGTTTCAAAACTTGCACTGCTATTGGTGATAAGATTCTGAGGCTGCCACTGACAGTGAAACAGTCTGCAACTGAGATTTGGTTGCTGCCCTAATCTGGTTCTGTGTCACTTTTAGCTTGAGAAAGCTGAGGACCAGAGAGTCAAAACTCTCTCCTTAGCACCACTCTTGGCAGATGTTTTTCAGTTCCTGCAGGAAGTAGAGGGAAAGCTGTCTCTCACCCAAGGCCTGCTTCTGGCTCCGGGATCCATACTAAAAACATTACTAGGGGGTGGGGGAGAACCTTGAATCTTTCAAACCAGCATAGCAGCCATTTCTCTTTCCAATTCTCTTGCCTCTGGTCTTTATCCATCCTCTTCTTCCAGCCTCTTCCTCAGCTGCAGGAATGTGTTTTCATGGAAAACTGCTCTTGCCTTATCTCCCTTTTGAGAAGCCGTGCTGCCTCAGGGAAGATGAATTCTTCTCACAAATCTGATGTTGCATACCTCACCACAGGTACAGGAGCAAGAAGCAAAAAAAACCTATGTGGTAGTAAAATTGCTTCCTTTTGCTTATCCACAAAGTTTTATCTGAGAGAGGACATTAGGAGAAAGCACCAGCAAGTTTCCCCTGCAGGCAGCAGGACCAGCATCCCCTTGGCTCTGGAATGAGAAATTCCCGGAATTGGTCAATGTGAAGGGACTCGACATCGTCCCTGCTGCCAGCAGGGCTACTTGGGCCAAAGCCTCGGGGTTCCCAGCCGCTGTTCATTAGTGCTGCCCGCAGGCTAAGGGAGAAAGGCTGTCTGGTCCAACGGGCAGGAGGTCCAGGTTCCAGGGCACTGGAGGAGATAATTAATTGTCTTTATAGCTAGGAGACTCTTGGCGAGCGGGTCAAGTGACTTACATACTCCAGAAAGTCCAAGCGGATGATGGTGAAGAAACCATATTGTCCTTAACTCTTGGCAAAACAAGAGATATTTCAGGAGCAGCATGGTATTGGAGCTAGAACACTGAGACATGTGAGGGGCGAAAAGACCTGGAATCTTGCCAGTTATGAGTCCTGTGACAGCTGCTCGTAGGCAAAATTAGAAAAATGATTCTTGCCCTGCCTGCTTCATAGGACTAGCAGAAGACTGAAATAAGACACTAGGTGTAAAGACTTTGAAGACCATCACACCTCATTCATTCATTCTAATGGTAGACGGGTGCCAGACACTGGGGACAAGGTGGTGCTAAGTAGACGTGGCACCGGTTTTGACAGGTGCAGGTGGGGAGCACAGGTGCACCCTGCTGTTTGCACCGAGTCGCTGTCCCTCAGGAGCGCCCTCCAGAGGCCAAAGCCCAGACCCGCGCCTGCCCTTTTCAGCAGGAAATCCAATCTCTTCCTAAATCCCTAGGGCTTTGCCTGGGATCCAAATGGACACTCCGTCTTCCTCCGGACTTGTAGTATTAACTGGAGCCCACATATGCTCCCTGGAGGTTGTGATATGTCACAACGGCCATCGAGATATTAGCTTCAGATCGAGCCTGCACTCTGCCAAGTGACCTGGTACGCTGGTTGGGATCTAGGAAACACCAAACAGACTCTCAGCTTGCTACTGTTGCTGCTGATAGTGGCTCAATCTCAGTCTCTAAGGATGGTGCAGTTTCTACCTGGGCTTCCATGATTTTGTAGAATGTGAGCAATAAAAACAACTGACACTTACCGAGTGATTTTGTGATTAATGGATGAGGCATTAAGCTGGGAAATCATACTACCTCAGGGCAGACTCTAGTGGTATAACTCTCCTCTCCTGCATGCACTGGAGGGCAAAGTAGTCCAGGTTTTATTATGCTGTATGTTTCACACATTAATTCATTTAATCCTTAAGACAATTCTCACGTATACGTGTTGGGGCTATCTCCAATTTATAGAGGCAGAAACAGGCTTACAGAAATTAAGTAACCCTCCTGGGACACAGCTAGTAAGTCGAAGAGCCAGGATTTGAACCAGAGTTATTACCTTTAATCACCACGCTTTGCTTCCTCTAAGAAAGAAGAAAATTTTGCATGAGGTCTTTCACATCAAAATAAGAGAGATCTTTAGATGCATGTTCTAGTCTTCCCCCACGAGGGCAATGTCAGGGACCCCCTGCACCCCAGTCCTCAACCACCCTTCGTTCTCTCCTGGTCCTGTCTCCTTCCCCATTAGCATGACTTCCATCCAGATCATGCGTCAACCTCCCCTCCACCGTTAAAGCCATTTTTCTCTGATGGGTTCCATAAATTTACCTCTTGGTTTCTTTCTATCAATTTGTCTTCTGCTCTCCCAACTCTCCCAGACCCGCATATCAACTGTCTCTCTTGCAGAAAACAAAATTAAAGCTCTTCCTCACTAGACTCCCAGCTGTGCACAAAAAATTAATCAATTGCAGTTGAGATAAGAGCTGCAACGAAGCAGCTCAGGGGACTGTGGCTTCACTGCTGTTATCTGTGAAGACACTCCTCAACCGTTCTCTGGAAAGGCAGGGCTGAGCTTGCCAGGATGTACACTCATCCTGAGGAAATTTCAAGATCTCCAGCTCCTGGGATCTCTCTCCTGGGATCTCTCTCTCCTCTCTCCATCTCTGTTCTCCTCTCCTCTCCTCTCCTTTGCTCCTCTCTCTCATCTTGAGTCAAGATGTCCAAGAATTAAACCTCCTCCTCCTTTGGTGTACATGACAATTCTACTGTCTGAATAATTTAATTATCTTTCTATTATGAAATGATGATTCTCAAAATATCATCAAAGAGAGGGGAGCTGCCGAGTGCTTCTGTGAGTCACAAAAGTGCAGAGGAAGCAGTGCCCTGGGTCAGAATGGGGTTCATCATTTATTCAGAGAGTGATGGTCATTTGGGCTCTCAAATGGTGCTGACCTATAATGGTCCCTCTAACAGGGACAGAGCTGAGAGCACAGCCAGGAACAATGGTCCTCAGTCCTAGCTGCATAGGATCAGGGGAGTGCCTAAAAATGCGATCTGCTGTGCTTCTCCACACCCACCTAAGCCAGATGCCTGCACAACAGCTTGTTTTGAAGCTTCGTGGGGAGTTCTAATGACCAGTAAGGGTAAAAACTGTTGTTCTGTGGAGATCAAGGTCTCCAAAAACCAGAGCCACGTGCTCTGCAACAACTGCAAACAATAGAGGGCACAGTGCAAGCTGAGCAAACAGAGGATTCACCCACCCGTCTATCCATCCATCCATCCATCTACTCACTCATTCTCATCCATCCAACCACCCATCTATCCATCCATCCATCTCTCTACACATTCATTTCCATACAGCCACCCACTGTTACAATCACCCATCCATTCTTCCATCTACTCACTCACTCTGCAGATGAGAACCTACCGTGGACTGGGGAGGTTAGAGTGCCCTACAGACCAAGCAGTCTGGGCAAATGTAAAACCTCTCTTGAGCTAGAATCGGGGCAGCTTAGCAGTGACCTTCTGCAGCCTCTGAGCTGAGACCTCTGAGAATCACCTACAAAGGGAGGCATCAAGTGAAGTCTGGTGTTGGTGTGTGGGGGCAATATATTTTTATGAGGATGTAAAACCTCTCTACCATATGGTTTATTTTCTTTCTTACTACAGAAGCAATGTGTTCTTCACTAGAGGAAACTTAGAAGCTGTGTGTGGTGGTACCTACTGGTATACCCTACACTCAGGAGGCATGACATGAGTTCAAGGGCAATCTGGACAACATAGAAAGACCCTGTCTCAAAAAAAATAAAATAGAATTTCTCAATAATTTTTTAAAAACTTAGAATTTAAGAAATTGAAAATAACAAGTAATAATCATCCCTATACTCTCTAGTTCAGAAAGAACCCAAATAAAGTATATATGTTTACATTTTTGTTATATGTAATTACTGCTTATTTTTAACCAAAACAAGATAATACTTGCTTTTTTGTGATGCACTTTTCAATTACTAAAATGTAATGATCATCTTTTCTACAACAGCAAATACTTTTCAGGGCCATTTGATGATGGTATTTCATTGATATACCATAATTTATCAGTTAACCCCAAATTTGGGGTCATTTAGTCCACTTACAGTTAAGAACAATAGACACACATGTCATTGTAAATAAATACTTGCATGCATATTTCCTTGTGTTGGAATTCTAGAACTGAAATTATTGAGTCAAAAAATTATATCTTTAGGTAAACCTTTTTAGAATAGTTTTAGGTTTACAGAAAATCTGCAGAAATAGTACAGAGATTTCTGGGCCACATTATTTCTTGCTGTTAAGATTTCATATTTATATGATAAATTTTTTCCTAACTAATGAATTAATAATGATACATTATCAACTAAATTCCATGGAGTTTTCTCATGTTCTTAATTTTTCACCTAACATCATTTTTCTGTGTCGGGTACCATATTATGTTTAGTCATTGTTTCTCCTGAGGTTCCTCTAGGCCAGTGGTGGCAAATCTACAGAATGAGCACTGCAGCTGGCTCTCTGCTATCACTGAAAGGTCTGAAATGTTTGCCGTAACTGCCGACAGTTTCTCAAACTGTCCTCGTATGTGATGATCATGACAGTTCTCAGAAGCGCTGGCCAGCCATTCTGTAGCATGTCACCTAATGTGTCTTTGACTAGGGTTTTCTCATGGTTATATGCAGGGCTCTGGGTGTAGGGGAGGAAGGCCACAGAGAGAGAGTCTCTTCATCACATTATTAACCTTAATGCCAACTAAAATAGTGTTTGTCCAGGATGCTCACTGTACAGTTACTCTTTTCTTTCCTTTTCCGCGTTGCACACTTTGGAAGGTATACAGTCTACATGTTAGGACTGGGGAATTAGGCCCCCTCTCCTGGAGGAGGCAGTATTATACTATACAAGTTACTGGGAATTCTGCACAGATTTGCCTGTTCTTCATTGAGTCATTCACTCATTCATTCATTCATTTACATCAGCATGGATGGGCACATATTTACTTTCCACTTTTTGGTGCAATCCATTACTTCATTATTTATTTTGTTGCTCAAACTCTTCCACCTCTGGCATTGGGAGCACTTTCAGTGGGCTCCTGTGTCACACTGAATATTTCCATTGGTTTGTGTTTTTAATATTCCTCTCTTTTTGACACTAGAAGATTCCTTGGGCTTATATTCCTTGCCCAAGGCCCTAGAGCAGTCATTTCTCCAAGGATTCCTAGTGATTTTGACTGGAGATTGTGTTAGAAACCAAGATCTGTATACTGGATGCTCATTGTCACAGGACTTCTAAGTCCCCTCAAAGGACAGAGCTTGGCAATGCATGCATGTGACCTGTGAATAAGGACATATTTGTATAACTTTTGCATTTATCTGTATTTATCTTAACTAGCCATGCCATACTGATATCTACTATTCAAATCCTATGTCACATGGTTCATTTAGTGGTCCTCCAGTTTGAAAATAGCTATATTTTAAATGCTTTTGGTTTGTATTTCATCTTGCCTCTCATAAGCTTTTGTAAGGGAAAGAAGCTATTCCCCAAACCCATTTGCTGCCAATAAGTCTTAAGTTAGCTGTACACACACATGCACATGTGCATGCAAGTACACACACAAAATAGAATGATGTATCCTAGGATAACATTTCTCATGGAACTTGGAGTCCTTTATGCTTAAAGAGATCAAAACTTGAAAGTACTGTGTGTAACACTTACCCCTTTTGAGAACCAGAGACCATTAATATCAAAGAACTCCAGGGTAAAGCTGTGGCTATTTCTGTTTATTTCTGACTTTGTAGACTCTTCTTTTGAGCTATGACTAAGGGTTTTTTTATTTAATATGAACTGTTTCCTTTACATTTCAAAGAGTTGGTCTTTCATCATCAACTTACGGGTCATGGACCTCATGGGGAAAACAATGATCTCTTGAGCCTATCTATATATAGGTTCATAACCTTGGTACCCACAGAGAGTAGGAGGGCCATGTAGAAGAGGGGCTGAGAAAGGACTATGCCACACAGGAAATCACAGGGTCTGTTTCAGAAATGTGAGCTCTTCTGAATTTTGGGGAGAAACAAGAAATTTATATTTTTGTGTGAACCTATACCATTTTTAGACATTGACTATTGCTATGATTTAGGTCTAGCATGCTCCCCAAAAGTCCTGTGTCTTCAAGAATGAGGCTTCTGGAAAGTGATTGGGTCATGAAGGTGCTGTACCAATCAGTGTACTGATTTACTAGTGAGTTTATAGTTTAAATGTATTGTTAGGAAGTGGGACCTGGTTGGAAGAAGTGCATCATTCAGGTGCACCTGCAAAGGCAGGTGTGCCTTTGGAGGATATGTCTTTGTCCCTGGCTCCTCCCTTCTCTCTCTGCTTCCAGGCTTCCGTGAGGTCAGCAGCTTTGCTCCATCATGTCCTTCTACCATGATGTTTCTACCTTGGTGCCACCAACCATGGACTGAATCCCTTGAACCATGTTCCAAAGTAAACCTATCCTCCTTTAAATTGTAAGTGTTGGATATTGTGTCCCAGCAACAAGAAAGCTGACTAATGCAGGTAGGATTGTCACCCTCCCCCCAAATGCTATGAGAAACAACCAAAATACATCCTCTGGCAAGACCAGTAGTTTGGAATCTTGGAATCATCTATACTTTTATTGATAGGAAAAGAATAGCAATTAAATTATATAGGGATCTATGAACATTTTTATAACATTAAGAGGAGTCCTACATACTAGAAAAATTGGGTTAACATTGGGTCATTTGGTCCTGCTAAAACATTCACCTTTCTTTTTTGCCTGGCTTGATGAGTTTCCTGACAAGTTGGAATCTAGATTCTTCAGAGGTTGAGGAACTAATAATCCTTGTTACTAAAAAAGCAGATGCCAAATAATCCAAGCCAATCAACTTGTGCAATGGTGGAAGACTGGTGTTCCACAGTGCAAAGGCCATGGAGTGTGTGCAGGCAGGGAAGGACTTCAACCTACCCAGGAGGTGCACCCTCTGGGCCTCCCCTGTTTCATATATTTTTCTAACTCATGACTCTTTTTCTTGTAAGCACTGTAAGGATTAGTTTGAAGGTACCATGCAAAGCAGGAAATGGAACTGGGGGAATTATTATACATCTGGCAGAATCGGGCCTCCAAATGAAAACTATGCTTCATTCATTCCTCTTGGCATGCAGCCTAGATTCTCTTGCCCAAGAAAGCACTATTTGTTGTCAACAAAAGAGTTGAGACACTAAGGATAATTTTCTTATATTTAATAACAGTATATTCCTCTGGTCATTTGTACTTCCTATTTCTGCACCTGTTGCCTGTGGTTGGAAATCTCTGTGGGTCTGGGTTTGAGAGCTATTACTTGGGTAGGTTTTTCTTGAGATAGCTCTAAGAATCTAGTGAGATGACACTATTAAGAGTTCTCTATCAAGGCCTAAACACTGTACACTTCTAATCTCTTCTCTTGGCCCAATTTCTAGAACCCTTAGGGCAGTGGTGGTAAAGCCATGACACATGTGTTGTTTTCTTTTTAAGACAAAATATGTTAATGGATGGGGTTTTTTTTTCTCTAAACTAAAACCTTGGTATTCAGGTTGAATTGAAGTATTGGTACTCTGTGATAAATAAGTGGTTTGGGATTGAAGTTTGGGTACTTGTCTTTAAAAGATTCGCCATCACCCTTTTTTCTTACTCTTTGTCATTTATCTTCTGCCTTTACTCTTTTCTTCCTTCAGTGCAGCTTTCCACATTCTAAACTCAGAAATCTTTTGAAAACATCCATCAGGTCATGTTATCCTTCTGCTTAATATTCTCCAGTGACTTCCCATGGGTCTACAAAAATAAGCTTTCTTATCACAGTCAAAAACCTTGTTACTCAAAGTGTGGTACTTTGGCTAGGAACATGAGCATCCCTTGGGAACTTGTAAGAAACACAGCTACTGGATCCAACTGACTGAATGAAAACCCATGTTTTCACAAGGTCCTTGGTAATACAGATAGACATACATTTTAAGAAACTCCATTTCCAGCCTTCCCACCAGTGGTCTTCCCTGCTGGCTGCATATCGTATCCCTTGGGGAATTTTAAAACACATCCATTCATGGACTTTATCCCGACATGATGGGTTCCAGACACTGGTATTTTTAAAAAGTTCCCTGGGTAGTTGTGAGTTACAAGTGGGGTTAAAAGAATTGCTGAGTTTTTCTCTGTTCCTTACTCAGCTTCCTGGTTTAATTTTTACCTCTTCCCTTCATTTCTCTACACAGGCTACACCAACCTTTTCTTCATACTCTAGGAAACTCTTAGGTCTCCTGTAGCCTAAAAAGCTATTCTCATGGGTGGCTTCTTCTCATCATTTAGGACTCCATTTCAGTGGAAATTTTCTTTTATAGTTCTGCCAGTTCTGTGTCCCATTGCCCTGTTTTATTCCTTCTGTAAGATTGCTTTGCTCTCTGCAGTAAACTTGTTCTTAGATCTTTTTGCTTGTGGAAAGGTTGTTTCTCTTCACTACAATTTCATTTCCAGGAAGACAAGGACCTTGCAGGTTGTATTTACCAGCAAGATTTGATTAATAAGCAAATTAAGTACATGGCTTGGGCAAGAACATGTGGCTGGAAGGGAAGAGAGAAAAATGACTTTTTAAGAACGAGGCTTGATTTTTCAAACACTTATCCAGGTAGTCATCTTGAAAACTTTTTTTTTAAACTTTCTTACATGTATTTTAAAGATAGTGTGGTTTTTAAAATTACATCTGGCAAAGTATACTAACACTCTCTTAGCTCTTAGAGCTTTTAAATGTGCTTGACTTAATTTGAAAGTATAACATACACACAGAGAAATGCATACACCATAAGCACGTAACTCAGTGAAATGTCACAAACAGAATACACCTCGGTAAGTAGAGCTCAGATGATAACAAGATACCTGATCTGCCTCCTGGAAGACTTTCTCATGCCCTCCATGGTCTCTGCCAGTCCTGGTATTACTGGCTAGAGGATCTTGGGAATTGTTTCCAGGTTCTCAGTGTCCTGAATAAAAAATTGAGCAGGACACTCAAAACAAATAAGAGAAGAACTTAGTCTGGCCTCTGGGGGTCTATAACTAGAACAATGCTTGGCAAGTACAGATGCTCAATCAGTATTTATTGAATAAATGAATTTGTTGGTGAATTAATAACTTTTCTCAAATAATCTCCATGCACATCCTTCCTGGGGGATCCAAGAAATATAGTTCTCAAAGGTTGAACTGTTGGATTCAACATTGGTGGAACTATAGTGCAACCTCTGGACACTGTGTGATAAGTAGGTGCCAATGTGGGCTCACCAGTCATGGCAAGTGTACCACAGTGGCAGGGAAGCAGATCATGAGGCAAGCTACATGGTGGGAGGACAAGGGTAAATGGGAAATCTCTATACCTTCTGCTTATTTTTGCTGTATGCCTAAAACTACTTTAAAATATAAAATTTACCTTTAAAAATTAAAAGAAAGGGGCAAGACCTGACTTTTTCCACTTATGTTGACTATTTCCTTTACCAAGTCTGGTTGGTCTGAACATTTGGTAGAAGCAACTAGAAGAGCTTTCCTTGTTGCCTGTCCCCAGTATCTTTCATCTGGCTGTGACACAGCTCTTGTGCAAGAGTGAGAATCGTCACATCCATTGGCTCTCCCTGGTGTCACTGCCTTCTGGGCTTCTTTGTTTTCCCAGGGCTTCCATTTATCCTCCTGGTAGCTCACAGTGCCTGTTCCTCCTCCTGGCCTTGTTTCCTTCCTTCTGGCAGAAGAAGCAGTGGTACTGAGCAAGGTAATAAACCAAATGGCAGTTTTGGAAGCATAAATCTCCTAAGCGACAGCTTTCTAGACAGAGGAGTAGGGGGTAAAGGGAGGAGTAAATCTGGTACTGACCTCAAAAGACAAACTGGCAGTTTTGGTTTCTTTCCAACTACTGGGCCATTAATGATTCCTTCTATTCAATTTACACTTCCTTCAGCCCATTCCTTTACCTCCCTAACTAGGAGATGCAGCCTCCTCAAAGTTCACCTGTCTGAAACTATGGGAAGCCTTCCTGGCCTCGCTCCTTCCTACCTCTAACTCCTTTCCACTCTGCCACTTCCAACACACATGTGTACACACACACACACACACACACACACACACATGCTTACACGCACAAACACCCATTTGCATTAAATGTACTTTACACAACAAAATGGACCTCATGTAGCAATGTCAATCCCCAAGCTACCATCTCACTGGAGACCCCTCATTCAGCCCTTATTTCCTATGAAACCTCTCTTCTCTTTTCTCCATTCTGCAAGTGGAGGAAAAAGAGAAACTCCAAGAGGTTGACTTACCTAAGGTCTTTCAGCTAATAAGAAAGAGTCAAGCCCAGCCCATCGGTGTGCTAGTCATGGGCGGCAGCCTGTTCATGATTGAGCCCCTCTTTGGAAATTGAACTTATCACAAGAGGGCTGGCTCAGCTAATGTCACAGCTTCATCCCAGATCCATCCTCACTCAATGGCTGGGCAGTGTGAGAGTACAAAGACTCAACTTCCCTGCATTTATGCAAGATATCTCTAAATGCCACCTTAGTTCCTGGTCCCCATGGGACTGGTTGCATCTAGTATCATAACTATGTCTCAGCCTCTCTACACATCCCTCACCACCCCCATCATGAGGTTTGTTCCCAAAGGCCTGTACTAATAAACTTCTGGAAAGCAAATATCAGAATGTGTATCCCAGAGTACACAATCCAAGACAACACCTCACCACACAATAACA
Source organism: Dolichotis patagonum (assembly GCA_004027295.1). Classification (NCBI taxonomy): domain Eukaryota; kingdom Metazoa; phylum Chordata; class Mammalia; order Rodentia; family Caviidae; genus Dolichotis; species Dolichotis patagonum. Next base: position 28,026 of record PVJX010010591.1, read on the forward strand.
CCTAATCTTCACTGTTGCTTCTATGCTGTGAGGAAAACTGTACACAAGTCATCTCCATCACTGCATCCAAAACAGATGGGAGAGCAGAGCAACCAAAGCCTCCCTATTTGTGGTGATCTCCACATATAACAAAATGGTGGCAGGAAATGTGCATCCAGGGAAGCTGTCCTGTCTGGCAAGTGATTCACTATATCCTTTGCATTTCTGACTCATGGCTGTACTTCTTGGGATTGGTTGTATCTCCAAGATAGGGTAGGTTGATCCTGCAGCAGCCTTCCAGTAGCCTTGATCCTACAACTGAAAGCACTTTTTTTTTTGCTGGCCCAGTGATGTAAGACCACTGCTCTCTCATCTCTATCAGAGAGAGAAATAGGTTTGCTGATCTGTGTGACTCCCTGTATCCATCCAATTTCCATTGTTGTAATAAAATACTTGAGGCTTGGTACTTAATAAAGAAAAGAGGTTATCCGTTTTGGAGGTTGAAAGTCCAAACAGCAGGTCATCAGTTCTGGCAAGTGTTCCACCGGCTGCATCACATAATGACAGGAACACATGTAAGAAGTATAGAGATCATACAGCAAGGCAGGCAAGGAAGAGACTGGGGAGGGGCTAGTATTGCTCTTTTCTAAAAATGTTTTCTTAAGAACTAACAGGCTTGGGACTCAGTGAAGAGACTGTGTAATGTGCCCATGGCCCTAGGTTCCTTTCCCAATGTCTTAGTTACTTTTTACTCGTCGCTGAGACAAAATACCTGATGCCCAATGTTGGGAAAGGGAAGGTTTATTTCTTACAGTTTTTGGAGGTTTTAGTCCATACTCAGTTGGCTCCAAGGCAGGGTGGCATGGCGGGGCAGCAGTTCATGTCGGCTGCAAACAGCAAGGCAGAAACCAGCAAGAGAGACACGCCTTCTTCCTGCCATTACATCACATCCTGGCTCCACCCCCTGGAAGGGTGTAGCATTGACACCACCAATCCAAGTGCTAGACAATGAACCAATCACAAATGCACAATGTGAACTCATGAGGCCTGGGGGCCACAGACATAAACCATGACACCCAGCACCAGAATTGGGGAAGAAGAATGGACAAGGGCCATGTATGAGAACTATATCAATTCCTTCCAAGGACAGTGCCACGGAAACTTCCCACTAGACCTTACCTCCTACAGGTTCTACCACCCCTTAACATCATCGCACTGGAAATAAAGTGGCCAGAACACAAATATTTTTACACAGATAACAATCAAACCATAGCACCCTGCCTTTCCACACTGAAAGCCTGATTGTGGGCCAATACTCATGTACATGTGGCACTCATGGGCCCAGGACAGGTCTTCTGTCTTTATGGACACTCTTGACAACATTGACTGAATAAAGAGCTGAGCCTGGAACCCAGGAAGAAGCTGGTGGGGGTGAGATGGGTACACTTGGCAGAAGTGGTGAGCCAGAGCAAGGCCTTCATTCCCCTAGCCCCAAGGAGCTGTGTAGCCTGTACCACCTTCCTGGCTGTGGCCTTGTGCTGATCAGATCCTCCCAAGGTCTCCTGAAGCTGTGCTTGTCACTGGGCCTATCTTCCCTGCTGCTGTATCCCCACAGCTTCTTGTCTAGGTCTGATCCCACTCTAAGCACTTAATTAATTAATATTATCAATGTAGAGGCTGACAGTTTGTAAATATTTGTTACATGCCAATGATCATACTACATTTCCTGAATTAGCTCATTTAATTTTCACAATAGCACTATAGATCGTTCTTCTTGATTTGCAGGTATGGAAATTAAGGCACATATGTGCCAAGCAGCCTGCCTGAGATCACATAGCTAATAAAGATGGCACTGGAGTCCATTTCTGAATGCAACCACTCAGTCACTGCACTGTGTCCCTCCAACATGCACAAAGTTAAGGCATTTGAACAAAGGAAAAAGGACTAATGTGCAGATAGGGTAGGGGAAAAGGGCAGGAAACAAGTGATATTTGCTGTCTAATCTGAACTAAGTGCTTTCTTATGCTTTATGCCTTTTATTCTCAACAACTGAGCTACAAGATAAAGGAGGTTCAGAGAGGTTAAACAATCTATCTAAGGTCTTCACACCCAGCATGAGAGTTGGAACTCAAACCTAGACCTCTTAACACTTGCTACAGAAACTTCCTTTCTTAAACAAAAGCTATGGTCTCTGAAATGTTTTCAGTGTGAGCAGATCACCAGATAAGCTTCTGGCTCAGGGTGTGACTTCCTGGCAGGCAGCCACATGACACATTCATCTTGGCTTTGCACAGAGTTCCTAGCACTCACTTTTGAGTTAGTAGATGAATTACAATTCACAGTACACTCACCGAGGGGTGCCTGGTGCCTGGTGGGACTTCATAGAAACACTGTGGAAACATGCTGTGTAAGTAATAATTGCTCCAGAAAGCTGTAAGAATCATCTTCTTAAAGAGTAAATCAGATCATTTTCTGCCGTGCGGTGGCCTGGAGAGCCTCTCTAAGGACATGACATGTGAGCTGAGACCTGAACGGAGAGGCAAGGTCAGGCGATAAACTTTGCAGATTGTGTTGACAGAAACTCCTGACAAACTGGGTGTTTGTGACTGAAAACCATCTAGAAGTCAACTTTTCTGAGGCAAGGAAGACCCACCAATGTGAAGAACTGTTACTCAGACAGTGTTTACTAGGTGTCTGGCACTATTCTGATCACTTGGCATTATTATCTCCTTCTATTCTCACCAAACTCCTATGAGGTAGGTATTGTGAACTGAGGCACAGAGAAGTTAAGTCCTTGCCCAGGGTCACACTGCTTGTAGTTAGTGGAATTGTAGCCAGGCACTGTGACTGCAGAGTGTATGCACTAGAATCTCACTCTATATTCTCCTTCCCAGAGAGGAACTGTCACGAAGCAGAAGACACCAAGTGGGGGCAGACATTCTCCAGGGACACCCTCTAGGCAATGTTCTGCAGGGAAGACACAGGAGGGATCTGGATTCTTAGAGTGTTCACAGGCCATTTTCTTTCTCAGTGTTACCAAGCAGCCCCAGGATACTGGAATTACGGCTTTCAGACAAAGTAAGGGACAAAAATGTCAGGGCAAGAGCACCACAAAGAAGCCTGGAGTCTCCATTATCTTGAGTATAAAATGGGGACAGTGTAGAATCCCACAGGGTTGTCATGAGTTAGTTTGTGTAAAGTACCATTAAAAAGAGCCAGGCACAGCTTTGCGAGTATGCGATGACAAGATAAAATTGTGGCAAGTGAGGCACAGGGGAGCTGTGTCACGGAGCCAGGGCTGTCATTCACAGGTCAAGGTGTTTCTGGCATTGATTCATTTTATATACGCTCCTGATGCGATCTTTTTGTGAGTTGATTTGGAAAAATGCTGAAGGTAGCCATCACCTTTCTGCTCTCAATACGAAACCAAAGTCAACTGTCTGACCTGCTTTACATGGCGCAGAGATATGGCACCATGGCAGAGATATGGCAGAGATGGTCTATTGTGAACTCGGCCTTCTGCCTAGAGGCCGCAGTTCTGACACAAACCTGAGGGTGAACCAGTCCACTAGACGTCTCTTTCAGATATTCCCCCAGCCTCTCTAGCTGTACTTGTTCATAATCAAACAAGTATCTCCTCCCTCCCCATGAACACAATCTCTGTTATTTTCCCTACTTTGATGAGTTGCATAATGAAGAGAAGTATGGTGCTACAAAGTTCAAAGCCAGGCTACTTAGGGCCTAAACTCAGCTCTGTCTCTCCTTAGTTGTGCTTCTTTTACAAGTTACTTAATCTTCTGGGTACCTGTTTTCTCATCTGTGAAAAAAATCACATGATAAAAGTATCTGACAATGCTTCAGTGAAGATTAGATGGAAGTGTGCTTGTGCTGTCTAATAAGCATAGAATAACTAGCAACCAAAGTGTGGATGACCTTTTTAAGGTAACAGTAGCTAAAACATACTCAGTGAAATATTCATTGCTCTAAGAACTTTTCATACATGAGTTCCTTTATTTTTCTCAATGTGTTAGTCACTTTCCCATCACTAGGACAAAATACCTGACATCCATATCTGCAAGGAAGAGAGGATTCCTCTGTACACGGTTTCAGAGGAGTCAGTCCAAAGTCTGCTGGCTCCACAGCTGAAAAGTATGGCAGAGGGTCTGGTGGAGGAAAACTTCTCAGCCCATGGCATCCAGGAAGCAGAATGAGAAGGCGGGAGCCCTGACAAGAATACATCAGGTCATGCCCCCAGCGAGCCACCTCCAAACAGGCCCTCCTAGCTGCACAGTCAGCCATGGGCTCATTAGTGGACTAATCTACCTATGACTACAGCACATCGTTAGTCCAATCACCTCCTGAGCCCCACCTCTGAACACATGAGACTTTTAGAGGGCCAACAATTTTCTGAGATAAATCTTATTACTCCAATTTATAGAAGAAGACAATGAGACTCAGAACAGTAAAGCAGCTTGCTCTGAATCACACAGCCTGAAATAGCACTATTGGGATCTCAACTCAGACACTCTATCTCCAGAGCTGAGGCTCAAGATCCTACACTAGCTGCCTCAGGAGCTTCTCTTACCAATGATGGCACATGCCTGTAATCCCAGCACTCTGGAGGCTGAGCCAGGAGGATTGCTGCATGGTCTAGGCCAGCCTGGGCTACATAGAGAGACCCTGCCTCAAAAAAAATTTTTTTCTCTTTAACACTTGTATGTTTTAAAACCATTATTTTTTACATCTTTCCATATCAAGTCCGAACCTGAGTGACACCCTGTCTCAAAATTTAAAACAAAATAATATATTGGACTTTAGTGTGAAGGCCCTGGAGTTAAACCCCAGTACCACAAAAAATAAAACTACATGGAAAATAAGCATGAGTTATATGAAAGTACTGTTCAACTGACTCACTGACTGACTGACTGGTTGGCTGGTTAGTATGCTGGGGATTGAACCAAGACCTTGCACATCCTACGCCATGCTCCACCTCTGAGCTGCACTCCCAGCCCCACGCGCCATGTTATATAAGGGGCTTATCTGTGGAGTTTGATGTCTATGGGTCTTGGAACTGGTCCCATATGTATACTGGGGGACAACAGGACTCAATGGGGTCCAGTGCAAAATGAAAACAGGAGTCAAGTGCCTGCAGCTCCTTGCTTGCTACCTAAGGTTTGCCATTGACCCTATCCTTTTGGTCACCACGAGAAGAAAAGGGCAAGGAAGCGCTGTCTTCGAGGATGACTCGAGACCTCAGTTTCTTCCTCAGTCATCCCCAGCCTATCTGAGCCAAAGCTCAGTGGTTTTTTTTCCTCTTGGATTTATTAGCCATCTGAATACTCTAGCTGTGTGGGCTGCCTCAGCCCTCACGGTATGGATATATATGTCCCTGTGTTCCCACCGACTCCCTGTGGACATGTGGCAGCTTCATTCTAAAACCTGGCAAGTTTTCCAAGGATGCCCACTTCCTCCTCCACTTCCTCCTCCACCCCCCACCCACGCTTCTCATTTTCCTCCCTTCCAGGAGCCTCACACAATCAGGAAACCCAGGTAGGTGATGGGAGGGTAGAAAATTGGAGCCTTGGGCTATAAGCATTACAGTAATTGAAAAATCAGAGTCCCCATGTGTGGAGGGTTAAGAGCCCCTGAGGCCAATGCACAAGGAATACTTGGATTCGGGAAGGATATTTTTATTCTCCACCTGGCTTCCTAGGGAAGCTCCTGCTCCATGGGAAGGACCTTGCCCATCTAAAAGTGCTAAGGAGCCCGCTGCAGTAGGAACTCCCAGCAATTGTCACAGGCTACCATGTCTCTCATAGCAGCTTCTCTGGCCCTTTTGCAACGCCTCTCAGAATTATTTTTGGAACTTTATTCATTTAACAAGTATTCACTGAGTACTTACTGGGGTGAGGCTACATTGCCACAGTACCAACTTTCTTTGTACCTTTCACCAAGATTCGTTCGTCTCTCTATCTCACTCAAACATTTGACAGACAATTTCTCCTCCAATCAGGAAAGGGACATGTGGATCTCTCAAGTGTCCTGAGAATTCTTAGTACTTTGAGTAATCTGCTATCTCTTGTCTCTCTTCTGGTCACCACCATCAGCATTTTAATTGATAACATTTACAGGGCATGTGCTATATGCCAGGCTTGTCAATCATTGTAATGCTCCAATTTCCTGCCCTCACATGGCCTGGTTGCGTGGGACCCCTGGAAGGCAGGATAATGAGGGAGAGTGGGTAGGGGTGGAGTTGAGAAGGAAAGGGAGGAGGAAGTGCGCATCCTTGGAGAACTTGCCAGGCTTCAGAGTGAAGCTGCCACATGTCCACGGGAGTCGGTGGGAACACAGGGACATATATATCCGTACCATGAGGGCCAAAGCAGCCCACACATGTGCTTCACAGAACCATCTCGTTTCATCCTACAGCAAACCTTGGAGAGGTTATACTAGTATCTCTATTTTACAGAGGAGGAATCTCAAATTCAGAGAGCATAAGTAACATGTCCAAGGTCACAGAACCTGGGAAGCAGGTTATGGCAATAACCTGGATGTTTTCCCCAGTTGGAGGATCCCAGGACAGCAGCAGCAGGCACAACCTTTCTTTGTCACCTTCTCTTGTGCCCTCTGGTAAGAGCCCTTGCTGCCCTAGGCCATGGCAGCCTTTGAAATGTGTTGAGGCTCAGTCTTTCTTTCAAGCCCCAGCCCAAATGCCCAACTCTCTGACAGCATTCACTGCCTGCTCTGAAGTGAGTTTTCTCTTTGTCAGCCTATGTTCTCCCTCTCCAGTGAGAATCAGCTCCTGCGGGAAGGTCATGCCCTGCCTCTCTGTATCCCCCACAGAGCCAGCATGGCATGAACACCATGTTGCTCACTGGGGCATCATTTGATTGATCCATCTGTGGCTTCCCTGTGTTCTGGATACTGTCCCAGCCCTCCTCACACCTCCCCAAGCTCCTCACTCCAAGATCTGGGCTGTGCCTCATCAGTCTTTGGCTCCTGGGTGTGAGTGATAAGACTTTGGTTTATTGGCATGGCATCTACCAGGGCCCTGATATAGTGGCCTCACTTAGAATAGAAACAAATGGATGTCATATTTCAAGCAGAACTTTGTCCACATTCAAGCTCTGCAACTTGTCTGGTCACCCTTAAATAATTTCACTGTCATGAGCTGTAGTGTCCTCACCAACAATATATAAATAAAATGCACAAGGAATGATATAACAAAGTGTCTAGAATAGTACCTAGGACAATGACATTATGACGCCAACCTTTTAGAATGGAACCAGAAACTCCTGTGAATGAAAGCGTCCCACAAGGCAAGTACCAGCCTGCATAGTAGCCACCGTCATTATTGCTGACATAGTATATTTCTCAGGCTGCTTTATTTTTATCATTTCATTTAATTGGAATTTTCTAGTCAAGGAAACTGTACCTTAGAGATGTTGAAAAATTCATAACAAGCTACATGGATAAGAAGTTTGAACTTGGAGTTGGCTGGTTCCTGACTCTGAGCTTTTATATACTAATTTATCCTGCCAGGCTGTTCTCTCTGAGGTCATGGGATGGTACTGGTGCATCATAGATGAGTTAGATGAAGGGACTGAGATATTAAAAGGGGAAGAATGACATGCTCCTCAGCCTGCTCCAGGGACCATAGGAAGAAAATGGAGGAGTCACTGTCAACAAGAGATTGTTGAGACATGGGTTCTAGGCAGGGCTGTCTTGGAGCCCAGAGCCATAGCACTGGAGAGAAATATCCCCCTTCCTGCTTTACCTCTGGAAAAGTGAGAGTTGGAGAGAGCATAGCTTTGTTTTGGCATCTGGAGCATTTGCATGCTCGGAAGTCTACACAATCAGCCCAACCACCATTGCCAAGTGGTGGTTCCTATGTTTGTAAATGGCATCTAATTAATCCAATTTCTGTTGTTATAACAAAATACCTGAGGCTGGGTACTTTAAAAAGTAAGATTTTATTTAGCTCACAGTTTGGGAGGCTGAAAGTCAGTGATTTGGTAGCCACACACTTGGCTTCTGGTTAAGCACCCCCTTGGCTACATTAAGACACAGTAAGAGAGGAACAGGAAGAGAAGCAGCTATGCATAAGAGAGGTCAAGTCCATGGGATGGTCTCACTTTGTAATAGTCCAGGATAGTAAGAGCTAATGCACTCTTTCCAAGTTTCAGAATGAAGCTGCCCCATGTCTACCAGGGAGTATGTGGGAACACAGGAACATACATGTTCATACAGTGAGGTCCAGAGCAGCCCACACATGTGCTTCACAGGAACCATCTCATTTTATTCTACAGCAAACTGTAAGGCTAGCATTAATCCTTTCCAAGAGTAGTAAGTGCCCAGTGACCTATTCACCTGCCCTTAGGTTCTCTGTGTTCTACCTCTTCTCAAATCACCACCTTGAGACCAAGTCCCTAGCACAAGAGCCCTTGAGCAACACATTCACTCAAGCCACATCCACAACACAGCAGCACCAGTGGCAGGAAGAAGGAGGGCACTTCTTCCAAGGAGCACTGTGAGTGGGCAGGGTGGATTTGCAAAATGGAAAGACCCTGGAACAACATCTTGAGGAACTTGCTCGAAATGCAGAACCTTGGGTCTCACCCCAGACCTTCTACAGCAGAGTCTTTGGAGAGCTGGCCCAAGAATCTGTGTTTTAACAAGCCCACCAGGGACCCTGGAGCACTTCCTGTTTAAGAAGCACAACCCTGAAATAGGGCTGGCTGATAAGAAGCAGCCTCTGGCCTTTGCATTGTCAGTCTGCCTGAATGCTTTCTCACATGTTCTGAGCATGGCCGCTTTTGTCAGTGTCTGGCCTCAGCTCAGATGCCATCTCTTAAGAAGCTTCCCCTTATCTCCTGCTGTCCCTGGCTGTCTTGGTGCCTTCATAGCACCTCTGCTATGCAGCAAGAGTCCTTTTCTTTTGCGCCTATATTCAAAAAGGTGTGGAGTTTGTCCATTTAATGTCCCTCTGCATCCCAAGAGCTGGGTATGGTGTTTAGTACATGGAAGGCAGTCAGTTCATAGGCAGTTGCAAATGGATGAATGAATGAATGAATGAATGAATACCAGCTTAATGCCAACTACCCAGCCTCTGAGACCCTACCTCCTGCAAGAACCAGAATACCCCTGGTTATACTATGGCACCTTCACAGCTAAGTCTTCCAGCAACTGAACCAAGGGTCTTAAAGCTCAGGAGGAAACTTCCCATTCTAGGTGGCAACAAGATGGTTTTTGGCATGTTCTGGCTGCTCTAATCACATGGAGTGCAGCTACTGTCATGTGAGGCATAGAAATTTCATGCCCCTAACCCAGGTTAAAGGGGTGTGGAGGATAACCAACCCCTTCCTTCCCCCAGGCAGGCTACCTAACACCTCACCGTAGGAGGAGCCCCTCCAGGTGGCAGCCACCATGGCTGATAGATGGCTTCCAGAGATGGTATTAAATAGCATCTCACCACATGGGGAGGAAGCTGCTTCCTTTTCAATTCACATCATCTAACTGGAATTTACTCATATCACTTTGTTTTCATTGTGCTTATCTTTACAGAGGCCTTCCATTTGTGGCCAGAGGTACAAACTTTGCATTTACAGTTGAGTTATGAAGTATCTGTTGAAGTTAAATTTAAGTTAAAAGAGAAACTGAGTTGATTTAAGGAGAAATGTAAAATAAATATTGAGACATGTGATACAAATATTCAGAGAAACAAATAGGGGCTGGGGAGCAGCTAGTTGCTACAGCCCTCCCAGTGTAGGTCTATATCTCTGTACTCAGATACATTTCTAATCTGTACTCAGATTAGAATACTGAGGGTTTTAGAAAGATATGAGGGTTCATTTACCATGGATGGCTTGATGCCTCTGAGGCAACACTATGCAATCAAATACACTCATTTGCATGCAATAAAATTTAAAAATAATCATAAACAGGACAAAGACCTGGAATAGTCTCTCAAGTTAGCACAGATCACATTTTGCCACCAAAATCTCCAAGGAACCTTTATACATTTTTTCCAGCATTTTGGATAAAGGATCACGGATCTCAGAAATAACACTAGCATACTAGTGCTAATCCTAGTTGACAGTATGAGTGTGACATTGAGCAATGAGTATAACATTGAGCTGCATGCTTCATCTGTTTGCTCTTGTACAATCCTCATGCCAACTTGAAGAGTTAGGTACTAGGATTATGCTCATTTTCCAGATGAGGAAGCTGAGATCTCCAGTGATTAACTCACTTGCCAAAGGCTCCCCACAGCAGAACTCAAATTGAGAGCCAAGCAGGCTGGAGGAGGACAGCAAGAGGTAGCAGCAACTTGGAACTGGCCACCCCCATCTCACTGCAGGTCCTAATGATGATTCTCACTGTCCTACTGGATAGGAGCTCTCCCAACAATATCATTCCTTTGTTAGGTTGGAAAGAGAAAACTGTTTCTAGGTGCCCCAGAGAGCCAAGCCACACGCCAAACAGCAGCTGCGAACACCACTGTGCTGTCATTAGCACCTCAGAGGAACGCTGGGCAGCCTCAGGCCCACCAGGGAGCTACTCCTCTACTTCTCTGCTTCACGGCTTAGCCTGCCAACCGGCTCCTTCCTTGCCAACAGTACCTTCTTGGCTTCCTCCTTTTCCTGTTACTTGTGTTTACTGGGCACACAAACCCCTTGCCAGACCATTCTCAGCTAAACATTTTCTTGTCTATTACCTTTCTTTTTAGAAATGTTTCACATTTGAGAAGTACAAGGAAATAGAAACAAAGCAGCAAAACTCACTTAGAATCTACTTTTAAAAATTAAGATGTAAGGAGCAATAGTTGTCTTCCCCCTCCCATTCTGCCACTTAAAATTTACCTTTTCCCCAACCTCAGAAAAAAATCACTGTTGAAAGAGACCCTCTCAATACTTCCAAGACATAGCTATGTCCAGATCTCTGTTCATGCTTACTATGGCTATGCTGAAATCGGTATCTACCTGTTTAGCAATCAATCCACAAAATGACCTATGTGCAATTGCTGAGGGGTGCACGGTCCAACTCCTGAGGCCACTGTTCTCGCAGACCACTTTATGATTCCCTTGCACATATTTTTGCCTGATAAAAATGTCTCCCACATTGAACTGCAACTTTTAAAAAATATATCCATTGCAGACATTTTTTCTGCTTGGTCTTAATGGTCAGAATGCCCTCAGATCTTCTTGATAACTGCCTGCCAGTACCTCAGTGGAGCCAACTGTCCCCCTAATAAGGGTCATCTAAGATGTCTTTGAGCCTTTTCATTCTTACACTGTCCTTCTAATATCCACAGCAGCCTTCTGAACGGTGTCATTATATCCATTTTAAAGTAAGGGAACTGAAGCTCGGAGAGGTAGAATAAATAGCTCAAAGATGCACAGCAAGTAGGGGTGGTGCCAAGATATAGTTCCAGGTCAGCCTGACCTCATGATGCTGCAAAGCATCTGGTGAGGAAGGGTCTGAGCGATTCTCAGTGTCACTGCTCTCTGGCAATACTGCTAAGTACCCATAGGCAGACGGAGCTACTGTCTTTGCTCGATGTCAGAGAAAACTTTCTTTTAGCACCTAGTTTGCATCCAGCACCTGAATAGATGCTTTATATACATTTTTATTGAATTCTCTTGAGACAAAAAACAACAACGGAACGTATTAGGCAGACACTGGCGCCTTGTTTACAGGAAACTGAAGGCCAGTGCTCAGTGTCATACAGAAAAGAGTGGAGCTGGATTCTGAATCCACATCTTTGGGGACTGCATTTTTTGTGGACATGGATCTTGGCCCACAAGCCTGTGTGTATGTGAATATAACACTGCTTTCCTGCAAGTGAAATTACTGGCTTGGTTTGGTTTTGCAGTACTAGGGCATGAGCCGAGGCCCTCTACATTGGGAGACATCTAAAGCCTATTGTATGATTTATTTTGAGAAATGTCTAAGTCATTAAGTTGCCCAGGCTGGACTTGAATTCATGATCCTCCTGCCTCAGCCTCCCAGAGTGCTAGGATTAGTTTCTTCATTTCTCTTTTTCACCTGTCCTTTTAGTTTTCTCATCTCATTTCCTGACACAACTATCGACTTCAGTCAAATACACCCAAAGCTTAGACAACCTGGGTACATTTGTTTACCCCACACTCCCACACCCAATGTACCAAGACTCGTTGGCTCTGTCTTCGAAATACAGCCATCCCTTGATTCCCATAGGAGCTCAAAATCCCAGGATGCTCAGGTCCTTATAGAAAATGGCATAGCCTTTGCATATAATCTACATACATCCTCCCACATGCCTTAAATAATCTCTCCATGGCTTACAATACCTAATATGATGTAAATGTTATATAAATAGTTGTTATATTGTATCATTTAGGGGGAAATGATAAGAAAAAACCCCAAGTCTGTACATGTTCAGCACAGACACAATTTTCTCCTAAGGTTTTCTATTCTCAGTTGTTTGAACCCACAGATGCAGAATCTATGGATGTGGAAGGCTGACTATACAGCCTCACCCGAACACAAGGGCTTCTCCCTCCCCCAGAGCCCCTCATACACTCCCAGCTGCCATTGTCACTGTTCCAAAGGTCTCCCTGACCCTTGGCTGTCCCTGCTTTCATGCTTTCTTCCCTCCTCTCCCTTCCACTACCTCAGACCTCTGTACTCCATATCTAGAGGGATGATTTTTTAAATGTGCCTTGGGTTATACCCTTTCCTGTTTAACTTCCTGTCCAAGACCTTCATGGCTTTGTGGTTCCCTCACATGGCCACAGCTCCCATTTCAGCCTTTATCTCCTTGCCCCTCTCCCTATGAGTCTTTTTAGTTCCCCCATGCACCACCTCATTCCCACCAGGACTAGCCCGGCTGCCTCCCTCTGCCTAGAGCACTCCCCCCTGGTTCTTCCTCTCACAGCTCTCCTGCCACATCCCCTCAGAGATATCCCCCACCCCATTCCCCTTTCCCAGTCACTCCTGAGCCCCTTATTCTGCTTTAAATTCTTTCAGGCTGATAGCTCTGTTTAATCTTTCCCCACTTCCTGGATCTTGGGGGCTCCCTGGGACCTACAGCCTTGCACAGAAGTGGGCCGGTAGGTGGTTCATAGCTATTTGTTGTGGAAGCCAATGAATAAGTTTGCTATGAGTTCTGTTCTTTGGGAGAGAGGGGCAAGGGCTTTTAGCCAATTTTCAATCTCAGCCAAATCCTTCTGCAGGAGGGGTAGATAGATACATTGGGTCTGAGTTGTCTTCTACCAATGCTGGCATCTGCTGAGAAATTTCCAACCATGAAACAAAAGAGGCCATGAGGTTCATAGAAAGAATCATCCACCATGTGTCTTCATCTCATGTTGTTCTGTCACACTCCCAACACTAGACCTCTCAGTGGTCCTAGTTTTCCCTTCTCTCAATCCCAGAAGCCAGACTACAGGGATGTGTTGAAGCAGGCTGAGAACATGTTGCTGAGCACAAGCCTCAGTGACTCTTGCTCCCAGGGGAACATCTTCAGGCCTGTTCTGCATTGTGAGTCAGTGAGTCAGGTTTATAAGCTACTTAACACTCATTGCTCCATCTGATACTTACGAAAAGCCCAAGAGGAAAGAAAGGTAGCTAAAAAGCCTGACTTCCCAAACACAGGAACCAAGATCAGGAAGAGTGATGTGAGTTGCTCCAGTCTGCAGGGTACAGTTGGAGCTAAGCAGGTACTGGGAGACTGTGACATGTTTAGAGCTTAATAAATGGTAGGTTCTGTTGTTCCAAGAAGGGGATCCTATTGTGAGGGTTCTTCACTGCAAATGATAAAAATTCATTTCAAAATAAGCAGGAGCAGACACGAGGACTATGAGTTAATGGAACTGAAAAACCAAAAGTTCACTTATGTTATGGCCTCTGTCTAGATGTCCCCACAAAATTGCATGCACTCATTTGAGAAGTGGCTGGATTATGGGTGTATGATACTGGATTAGTCCACCAATTTGTGTAGCATGGTTCTGGGTATGAATGATAGGCTTATTGAAGAAGGAAAACCCAATTTAGGTATGGGTGGCACCAACCAACAGGCTTGCAGCCTGGATGGAATAGAAAGGGAAAGAAGGTAGGCTTCACAGTCTCCATACTGCCATGCCATGGATTGTTTCTCCTCTGCCACACCTTGCTGCATACTGTCTTGATTTGGAACCAGCTGACTGTGGACTGAAACCTCTGCAAACTGCAAGTTGTTTTAAACCTTTCGTCCTTTAACTTGTGAGTGTTGAGTATTTATCCCAGCAATGAGAAAGTAACTAAGACAACTTAATTCGGGTATGGCTGGATCCAGGGACTCAATTGATTTGTGAATGTCTAGACCATAAACACTTTTTAGCTCTGTTCTCCATATTAATTTCACCCTCAAGTTTGCCCTCTACAAGGGCAGGCTGTTGATCATTGCACTCACAGCCTTGCTACTTTAGACACCCAGTTGAAAAACTATTTTTGTTTCTCAATAGTTCTATTCAAAGTTCCAAGACTAACTTCACTAGGTTTTCTACCTATCCCTGAGTCAATCACAATCCATCAGGGTGGTAAATGTGTTGATTGGTCAGATCCAGGTCAGTTTTCCTCCCATTAGACAATCACAGTAACCAAGAAAACTTGGACTTGCTGATCTGTTGTGAGCAACCACAGGCCCACCCTTGAAGCAAGGAGTCCCTGCATATACCCTGTGTTCTGTCTGTCTGTCTGTCTGTCTGTCTCTCTGTCTCTCTGGCCCTCTCCCTCTCCCTCTCCATCTCCCTACCACCTCCTTCTCAGGTTGAAGTGAGGGAGAAGCTCTTCCCTACAGTGGAATGGGTATAGCATAAGCAACAGAAGGTAGAATGGATGCTCCCCAGACAGATAGGCCACATGTTCTCTCTGGTGATCTTGGGCCCTCTGGTATCACAACTAACATGCAGTGACCTCTCTGTATCACTGCTGATCTTGCACCAGCCAGCAAATGACATCCAACTATAAGCTTCAGATTCAGGGCCCTAGATGGTCACACCCTGGGAACTCATGGCAGCAGGTGACTGCACAGCCTGCTGAAGAGTATGGTGAATGTTCTGTGAGCTTGCACACACTCCTCACTGGGAAAGATAAGAGTCTCAGAGTCTTAAAGAAGTGGGCTGAGCTTGGAGACCCCAAACAAAAACAATAGCTTTAGAAAGGAAGAGAGAAATGAGATATTATAGTACCCATTGATCATTTTCTTTTATGCGGTTCAGAAAGCCCTGTAATTCTTTCACTCTTTGCATGGCTTTATACTATTTTGTTATGTTTGATATTATTGTACTTGAAACTATGCTCAACTATAGCAGAGTAAGAGATATTGTGATAGCTACTGTTGATGTCTGGTTGTCTTAATGTAAAGTACTGTGTTGCCTATGTTGTCCTATTCTGATCTGCTCTGTACTGCCCTCTTTTGTTTTATTCTCTTTAAAATAAAATGAAAAAAAAAAAAAAGAAAGGAAGGGAGGCAAAAAAGGGGAGCTGAGGGCCCAGGTTTAGAAAACTCTAGAATGAAAGGAGAGTCAGGCAGTGATGGGATGTCCACAAATGATGCTTAAAGAAAAGCCCAGACCTGGAAAAAACAATACTTTCCCCATTCATTCATCTGTTCACTCATCGGTTGAACAACCTACTATGTGCTAGGTACTAGGAACATAACTAAACAAGACACAGTGCTCTTTTTGAATTTAAAGCAGAGTAGAATAGACAAGTATAATTAAACACATAATTATTTTTAATAATACCCTGGAAGAGAAACATGAGACATCACAGGAATAATCAAATTGCATCAGCCTGAGGACATATTCATGGCAAGATCTTAAATACAAGGAAGAATTAATCAAAGGGGAAGATAGAGAGAGATGTTCAAGGCAAGGAGTGTACCTGCAAAGGTTCTGAGGCAGAATAAAAAAGCAAAACCTGTGCAGGGGGAGTTTGGGGAAAAGAATTTGGAAATGAAAAGGTGCCAGATCTCATTTGATCTCATAAGCTAGGATTTTTGTCACTTCCCAACAGACAGCCACTTTGTCAAAAACTCCCCCAGGAACACTCACTAAGAGACAGGCATTCAAGAAACATTTATGAAGCTTCTGCTCTGTAGCAAGACTTGCAAGATATTTGAGACACAGTGGAGCTGAAGAAGTTAGAAATTAAATAAGGCAATAAATATGACTGTGATAATTAGTTCACTCATATAGAATCTATAAAGGAAGTGACTGTACACGGTTAGGGCAGCCAGGACCTGAGAATTTCCTGAGTGGTCAGGAGAAAGTGATCCAGATGGGGACAAACATAAATACAGAGGCCCAGAAGCTGTGAGATGTGTATTCAAAAACACACACGCGTGCGTGCGCGCGCACACACACACACACACACACACGGGCATTGCGCACCGTTGCCTTCTCTGCATTCCCCAAATACATTTGTATCCATGGTTAATAACGCCAGATGTCCCCTCCACTTTCCCCCCCTGCCTCGTTACATCACACCACTTCCTTAGGCACACCCTGCTCCAGGACATTTATACAAGTGAGAGGGGGAGCTGGACTCTTTACTTGGCAGAATGGAACCCCAGTGTGATGTTTGCTCAAAATGCCGTAACTATTCCTGGATGTCAGGTGCAGTTAATGGTTGCTGTGGCAACCGCCCGTGCTTAATGAATAGAAAAGAGTAAAAGATGCCGGATAAATGTCAGGGCCTTGGATGGATCTGCTTGCAAGTAAAGCTGTGAGCACTGGGCAGCGCTGACCATCGAAGGTTGAAATGAGCAGTAGCTGGTTACAGATTTGGGAACCTCTCTTCCATTTCTCAGTTTAGCACAGTCATAATGACACAAAATGTCAAAAAAGCAAGGCTCTTTATACACACAGTTAAACATAGGCTACAGTTTTGTGGTTTTGATTCTACACATGTTTATGGAACTTGCAAGAGGCAGAAATCTAAGCATCAGTCTCTCAGGAATTAAGAGACGCCATTTAAAAACAACTTCTGGATTATTTTTTTAAATGGTGCCAAATTGGGCTATAAAAATAATATTATGAACTCCAAACCTCCCCATGCTATATTGTCATTGTGCTATCTACATGCTCCTTACAGAGGGGCAGAACATGGCAGGATCTGATAAGGAGGCTTAGGTTAAAATTTGCACAGTGCGTACCTCTCAAGACTATTACTGCATCTCTAGGACCAGGTGAAGAATTCAGCCAAAAAGAGCACATATCTATAACTGCAGTACTTTGGGAAGCTGAGGCAGGAGGATGGCAAATTCAAACCTAGCCTAGGAAACTTAGACACTTAGGGAGACCCTGTGTCAAAAGAGCTACAGCTGTAACTCTGTGTGAAGGCCCAATTTCAATCCCCAGTGCTTTAAAAAGAAATAAAATAAAACAAAAAGGTTGCACTCAGGAGCAGTTCAGAGTATGAAAGTGGAAACCAGTTCCACAGAACAGGCAGTTCTGTACCCATACCTGAGGTCCGGGGCTCAGGCCTTACCCTGGTGGTGACGCTTTCTTGTTGGGAGACTTCAAATGAGTCCTCTTAATCTATTTTGTGATTCTGTAACAATATCTGAGACTGGATAATATATAAAGAATAGAGACTTATCTCTCACAGTTCCAGAGTCTGGGAATTCCAAGGTCAAGGGGCCCCATCTGCTGTGGGATCCCATGGCAGAAGGCAGGAGAGAAGGAAGGAAGGAAAAAGACATAAGCAGAGAGAAAGAGACAGAGAGAGAGAGAGAGAGAGAGAGAGACAGAGATAGAGAGGAGAGCTCATCCTTTTAATCAGGATAAATAACTCATAAATAACAGCATTAATGCAATCATGAGGGCAGAGCTCTGAGAATCTGGTCACCTCTTACAGGCTCTACCTCTCAACACTGTTATACCGAGGATCAAGTTTCTACCACATGGACTCTGGGAGACACATTGGAACCACAGCACCAGTCTTGAATGGCCTCTCCCCCTAACCTTCCACAGCCTTCAAACCCACCTTGTGTACTCTCAGCCAAGGCCGCAGACACTCACAGGGGCCTTGTCCTTTGGGTGTTCAGTGACGGCTCTAGGAGAGCACCTGGCTGCAGGGGCTGCAGCACTGTCCTAAGGTCACAGCACAGCTCTGCTTTCCATCTGACCTGTGGTGAGCCCCAGAATTCTGGGTTCACAGGTTCTTGGGGACTAATTAGTGCATTTTGGAGGGACACAAGAATGCACTTCCAACAAACAAACCTGCAAGAATACAGGTGAATTTCACTAGGTGGACCCAAATTTTCCAGTCGCCTATGCAGGACAGATGTCACAGGCACAAACATCTAAAATGAAGGAGCCATAGCCATGGCCCTTGCTCTCATCCAATCCTTGTCTCCAGAGCCCTGGACATGCCAGGAAACCTCTGTGGTCTGAAAAGGGGGCGATTTCTTGATTCCTTTGAATGCCTGCTAACGCAGGGTTAAAATCTTGGAGCCAGGTGTGTCAATGTACACCTGTAATTCCAATACTGTGGGAGCTGAGTCAGGAAGATTGCAAGTGTGAGCCCAGCTTGGGCAGTTTAGCAACTTAGCAAGACCTGTAGCCAAATTAAAAAAAAATTAAATAAACTGGAGAGTGTAGCACAGTGCAAATACTGGGTTCAAATTTCAGTACTGCCCCTGCAATGATGACTCTGGGACTCTAAACAAAAAAGTAACCATAGAGACCATTCCACCCTTACTGATATCCAACATCAAAGTAATACTACTACTAATAATAATGTTATCAAATAAGGAAGATCAGTAAACTTTTGGATTTTCCCCACAGCATTTTAATGCTTTTATGTAACTGTCACACATCAGATAATATCCAGCTCTTATTCTTTTTTTTTTTTTTTTTAGTACCGGGGATCGAACTCATGACCTCACATTTGCCAGGCAAGTGCTTATGCCACTAAGCTAAATCTCCAGCCTCCGCCCTTATTCTTGATCTCTTTGCATTCCCGCTTAGCTGTCACCTCAAACTCACAAGAATTCTGTTTCATTGGTTCATCTTATATCAGTGGCTGTGGTGTTGGCACCTGGCTGCAAACATGAACTAGAACCTGCCCTGCCATCTAGGCTGAGGTGGCTGGGCTCTTAGCTCCCCTGGGCTGGCTAGACCCTAGGTCATAGACTAAGCAGGGCTTCACTTGGACTCTAGATCAATCAGATAATGAAGAACTAGGGAAAACATTTTACCACAAGTTTCTCTAGCCCACCCTATTAATATATTGATTAAGCAAAGCACTTGAAACCAGGTTTGTAAAAAATAAAACAGGACAATTCACTGAGTGTAGAGGAGAAACAAGCAGCACCAGCAGCTCCTCTACCCTCACTAAATTTCCCATGCTGGGTTCTGAGGCAGGGTGCCTTCAAGACTGGGCACCTGGCTCTGTATAGATGTGGCTGGACTCCATCTTGGCTGCTGTTCTATTTATTGTCAGTTAGCACTGTTGTTTCTTCAAAGGTCTAATGTCACTTCAGTGATTCCTCTAAGACACACTTCCACCTCTGCAAGATCCTAGCACCCAAAGCAATCATTTAACACTATAATCAAATTACATTTTTCAAAGTCCTCTAAAAGCACAGGCTACACTTGTTTCCAATTTCCATCCTGACCTGGAAGATGTTCGGTGATCAGTGCTGTTGCTTCATAGGCCTGGCCTCACCCTGCTTCTGCTCTCACTCCCTCTGCTCATGGCTGTACACTTGTCTGGGTTCTGGAAAAACACTAGATGTTCTCCTTCCTTGAGGCTTTGGTGGCTTCTTTCAGATGGAAGACTTTTACTCTCAAATATTACCATAAATGACATTATTGTTTCAATCTTAAATGCCTGCCAATTGCTCACGAATTGAAGGCTTAATCCCTAGATAATGGCACTGTTGGAGGGCAGTGGAGATTTCAGAATGGGGCCTAGAGGAAGTTAGGCCGCTGTGGGTGCAGCCCAGAAGGAGATCTTGAGACCCTGACCACCCCCATCTCTCTCCATTTTTGCTTCCTGGCCACCATGAAGTGAGCAACATACTCTTCTCTGTGCTCCCAGCCATGATGTTCTACCTCAACGCAAGCCCAAAGCAAGGAGACCAAGAAACAAAATAAATCTTTTCTCCTTTTAAGTAGTTTTCCCCAGGTACTTTTTCATAATGACAGAAAGCTGACTAACACAAATGACTTCCTTCTGTCATTGAAGTTACTCTCTCCCAGAGCCCTCCTCTGTCCACCCAATTTCATGGTGTCTCTTCCACCATCCACTGCACTGACCACTATCCCTGGATTTCCCCAGGATTTATTATTCTCCAGATTTATTGCTCTCCTGCAACTTACCACTCCCTGAAATTATCTTTTTCTTTTTACTGATAGCTCTATTTCATTTACTTACTCACTCTGGGTCTTTCTCCACTGCAGTATCATGGCCTTGAGATCCAGAAGCTAGTCTATTTTATTCACTGATGAATTTCAAGTGCTTCAAACCATGCTTCATGGAACACAGGAGCCTTTATAGACACTGTGGAACAAAAGAATGTGTACCAACACTTCTATTTTGCACTTCCGTTACATCTAAAGATGTTTATTTCCCATTAACTCATTCATTCACTCTTCTGGCTCTTTTATTAGAAGCCATAACTCATAATTGCTGTACCCCAAGTGCTTCTTCTTGCTCAGAGAGATCAAGTTCAACTCAGGGTCCTCACTAGCCATGAAATTATTACTAAATCCTGTATATGTGTTATTTCATGAATTAGCAAGTAAGCCCTGTCTTGATATGAATAAGAGCATTCATGACCTGACTACTCATAAAATCAGCTTAAAACATTGCCCTGCACCCCCACCTGCCACCCTTACCCCATTTAACACTCTGTCATTCCCAGTTTCTGTCTGACAGCTCCTCTCTGATTGCAAGCTCTTGTCAACATGTGACAATACAAAGCAAACAGGAGACAAAATGTGGTGTGCCAACCACGGGCAAATGAGAGCCTGCTGGCAGGACACAAACTAACAATAGAAGAAGAGAAAATTGACAAGGATGATGACATGATAGACACATCCAATGATTCCAGTATCAAAGATTAGCAGAAGCCCTTGGGAAAACTGATGACATGTTTTAAAATTTTTTTTTGTTTTTTTCAAAAATGACCCACTTTATGATCCTGCTATGAAAATCAAACTTCGTAATCTTGCCAAGAAAGTGAAGGATTTTGCATTAGGCCATTGTATGACTTTATCAGAAAAATGATGTTACTTCCCTAAATCAACATGACTTACTTTTATATTCACCCTACTGCAGTGTAGGAATAGATAAGGCACCATAAACATTTTCATAAGTCGGAATTTCATGTTCATGGTAATGTGGGAAGCATATCTTTGGCTTTCACTGTGTACTGTGAAATAGTTATTTGTGAGTGTATGATGGTCTCCAACTTCAGCCAACCGGTCGGCATCATCCTGGAGCTGTGAAAAATGCCACACACCCCAGATTCATTAGGAATCTCTGGGGGAACAACCCAAGCCTCTGTAATTGTCAATACCCCCACTTTCTTTAAATCCTTGAAGCAATTCCAGTGTGAGCCATGGTTGAGAATTGTTATTTTAGGGAGTTTTTTTGGTGTGTTTGTTGTTTGGCTTGGTTTTTGGTGCTTTATTTTGTTTGATACTGGGGATCAAACTCACAACCACATGCTTGCCAGGCAGAACCTTGTGCCTACTGAGCTGTATCCCCAGCCCTGTTTTCGGGTATTCTTATGTCCAGATAATGCAGATCTACTGTAACACAAAGACCCCAAACATCCTTGCAGTCAACGGGTTGCTTTTGATTTCTTAACCCAAGTCCTCAAGAAACATAAGCAAACTTGATATTTGCTCTTCTTTCTGTACGTCAAGGTAAAATCATCAAACTAGGATCTGATAAAAGACTTACATCATTGAACATGACACCTTGGTCTCTGGTAGGTGTTAGTTTTGAGCTCTCAGCTGGCTGTTGGAGTCTGGAATTTGGTTGTACTGATTAGATTTGTGGCGAGATGAGTACTAAGCTCCAGAAACTACATTGATCCTGTTTCTGCACAGGACCTGGTTCTAGGCATGGGAGTTGAGCTCAGTGCACTGGTTAGGGGTACATCTTTCACTCTTCCTAATACAATGTAATGTGACTTTGTTGGGTTAGGTAAACCTACAGCCACTAAAGCTTGCCCCCAGCCCCTCTATAGGCGCTTCTCACAGCCCAGTGGAGATGGATGTGGATAGTTCTTTCTGGAAGACCATTCACAGGTCTGCTGATACCCTTTCCCTCCACAGGAGAAGGCATAGCCTGGGGAAATCTCCCTTCAGAAAAGTTGACCTGGGTTTACAATCTCAAGCCTCTCTTCTGCAGGGCCAGGGTTTCTTGACTTGAAACCAAAAATACTAGATGCAGAACTATTTTCAAAGGATCCAGAAAGACTCATCTGGCCATTGGCCAAACATGGCCATGGCAAGTGATCCAGCTGTATTCCCTCCAGAGGGTAGCAGTTCAGGCTCCTGCTGGCAGCAGCCCTACTCAGGCATATGCATGTGCATATGCCCACAGGCACAGGTGTGCATCTGTGTATGTGAATCTCTCTGACAGTAGAAAAGAGGCCAAAGTCTACAGCTTCCCATGGATTTCTTCTCAGTCCAGATCAAAACTGAGATGGTAATGTCATGAGTATCATAGATTTCCCTGGTTTTCCCTCATCTTGGCACCCAGGCTTGTGTTAGTATGGACTCTGAGTCAGGTACAGTGGTGTGTGCCAGTAATCATGGCTACTCAGAAGGCTGAGGTAGGAGAATTACAAGTTCAAGGCCAGTCTGGACAATTTAGTAAGACTGTTTCAAAATAAAACTTTAGTCAGACTTCAGCTTTATGCCTCATTTTCCCCATCTTTAAATATTTATTGCATCAGCATACACTTACTTAAACTTTAAGTATTTATTGTGTCAACATACACTTACCTAAACTTACCATGCCCTAAGCATTACCCTAAAGCACTTGACAAATAATGATTCCTCTTCCCCTCTTAAAAACCTTAACAGAGGACTCTACTGTTATGCGCACCTTACAGAAGAGAAAACTGAGCACACATAAGCGAAGTAATTTCTAATCTGGGGTACAGTCAGGATTCAAACATGGTCATCCTCGCTCCAGAACCCACACTTCTTGTGCCACCATGTGACCCATAATGGTGCCTGCTTCTTATCACTGTGGGACATAACAAGGAGCCTTCACCCGCTGCCTCACAAAGTACATCTAAATAAGAAGTGGATAATATAATGATTTCTTTAAAACTCCAACTATCAGGAGATTATCAATGCTTTTAAAATGAGGAGATCTAGGCTCAGAGGAATAAATAACTTGCCTAAAGTGTCTTAATCAGGTGGCACCCTATCACAAAATCTCACAGACTGGGTGGTGGCTAAACAATTGGAATTTATTTCTCACAGTTCTGGAAGTAAGAAGTCTGAGATCAGGATGCCAGTATGGCCTGACCCTGCTGAGGACTTTATTTCGGCTTGCCCATTGCCCTCTTCTCATTGTATCTTTCCATGGGGAGGTGAGAGAGCTCTAAGGGTTCCTTTCCATAAAAGCATTAATCCTATTGGTGAGGACTCTGTCCTCAAAACCTAAGCACTTCTCATACTATCACTGCCCCTTCCCTACACCATCACTGTAGGGACTAGGACTTTAAACTATGAGTTTAGGGAGAAACATTCAGTCCACTACATAAAACCACCCAATGGAAAAGACAAGGGGTTTAAACTCAAGCCTCCAAAGCTTGTGCTCCCCTGCACTTCCCTGATATAGATCAGCAAAAACCTGCCATAAAAAGCAGAGGCCTACCCTTCCGAGATGTCAATGATTTGACTTGTTTGGACAAATCCACAGCTGAGCAGGCTTACTGTCCCTTCGTGGTTGTTCATAACCAATTCCCAGTATCAGGAAATAACTCAGAGTGGGGACTCTCAACCCCTCATGCAGCCCATGTAAGTAGGAAGTATCATTTTTCTTGGACATAGTTGAAAAGAACTTCAAGAATCAGAAGCACTAATGTCCCATTTTTCAGACTCCTTCCCATCCTTGAATACTTCAAAACAACCCAGAACTCTGTGGATCTTTTAGGTGACCCCAAATCTAGTTGTTCCCAACATTAAGGAACAGCTGGGATTGAGCTTGGTCCCTTTGCAACTTAATCTCCTACATAGTCAAGAAATCCAGTGTGGAGAGGCAGCCAGAAGAGCAGTTGATGGACCCAGCAAACTGCCACAATAGCTCCTTTGTCCCCTGGTCTCCTTTTTCCTCAGACAGAGTGCTCATTTACACCTCCGAGCCTACAGAACTTGTAGTTCCCTCCCGCTGCAAGACCCTTTCACTGGCTCTTTGTATAACTGGCTTCTTCTCTGTTTTCAGGTCTGAACTCAAATCCCTGTAGCTTTCCCTGAAGCCAAAGTTACACACCACCTCTCCTCATCTCCTTTAGAGTCACCATTACATCATCCTATTTGGCTTCCTTCAAAGCACAGGTATCTGGTTCATTAATTTCCTGGGCTAGAGTTTCTGTGCTTGATGAGGTCTGCGGACCCAAGTCTCGGTTTTGGCCACCAGTGAATCCTTAAGTCTTAAAACAGTCATCCCAGCCCAGTTCTCACACTCCCCTGTCCAGGTGCCCACCACACCACTCCCTGCCAGCTGGACCTACTGAGTGGCAGACCTTAATCTTCTGGCACCTCAAGCTACTTAGAGCCTCCAAGAATGTTTTCCTCTTGCTTATTCTTTCTCATTACACATGTAATTCCCTCTGTTTGGAGACATGTTCCTTTCTTCTTCTGATTAACTTCTAATTAATCTTCCAGTTAGTTGTGATTTCACCTTACATTCAGGTAAAATCACTCTACTAATTTAGGTAAGAAAAATTTGGTGCTAGGGATTGAACTCAGATCTGATCTCTAAATCTCTGGCCCTTTAGGTGAGAAATTTTTGGTGGTGAGAGTTTCTTTACTTTAAATCTTTCCTATACTAACCACACACATACATTCTTTGCTAACCACATACATATATCTTTTGAATTTGTGAACTAGATACATGTATTCTTTTAATTTATAAAGATTATATAAATTTGGTATAGTGGACTGCTTATTGTTTTCTTTACAATATTTCTTTGCATTGAAAAAAATTACTGTTACTATTAAATGTTAGTACTACAATGACTTAATTATTAAAGCTTTGTTATATAACTTAATATCCTGTAAGTAACCACCTGCCTGGGCTCTTTCATTCATCCTAATATTTTTTCTATCTAATTGCTTTCATTTTCCCAAATAGACTAATTCTATCATCTAGAAGAAAATGGTACCTGTATTTCATTTTTTCTTTTGCTTATCACTGAATTCTTGTGCTAATCAGACCTTGTAGAACTATACTAAATATTAAAGAATTGGTGGGCATGATCCCATTCTTGATTTTAATAGGCATATTCCAAGGGTTTGACTATAAGGAGTGTTAGAGAACACACTTTTCCTCCAGTGAAGGAAGTATTCTTTCATTGCCTGAGCCAGAGATGAATAGTCGGTATAATATCCCAGGATGAAGCCACAGTCACCACAATGCTGGTCTCTACCATCATACCTTGACAGCTCAGCATATTTCTGCTAGTTTTGTTTCCATTTCAAAGCTCTTCCCAAAATGCTGTGATCTCTTGGTTCTCAATGTTCTGTTTTCACACCTGCCCAGTGCTGGGTCCCTACCACCTCTCACTTGTGGTTACTGCATCTGTCCCCATTCTAAATACCCTTGATTCTTTTCTGGGTCTGTTTCACTCACTCTCAGTTTCTGCTTCCTTCTGCCTGAGGGCTTTTGCTTAAAGCTGTGCTTGGATAGTGTTTTCCTGTTTCCTGACTTAATCCTTGCAGTTTAGATATTCTCACCATCTCTCTGGGTTCCATCCTTTGCAGTTTGTGGACAAGTCTCACCCCCTTCTATTTTCTAAGATTAACTGACATAGGGAAATACTCTTAAGGAAATGTGAGAAGAACAGCATGATCCCAATCTCGTTAAATCATTTTTGTGTGAAAGCATAGGGGAGGAAAGCATGGGAGGAAATATAAAAAATGCTAACTAGTGGTTATTTCTGGGAGCCAACAATATGCTACTAATACGAATGGCCAAGTTCATTTTCTGATGGGTATATGACTTGGGATGACAGTAACTTCATTTTCAGTGTGTCTTCCTTGGGAGAAATTGTTGATTTTCTTTCTGTTTATATTACTTTTTAAAAAAATTTTATTTAAAGAGAAAAATAAACCAAAGCAAAACAGAAAAAAAGGGTAGCCACAACACAGAATTCCAAAGAAAAAAAAGAAAAGAACAAAAAAACCACTAAGAAATCACTACTTGATATATTACATACTGTCATCTTGGAAATAGTTGTTCAAGTTACAAAATTAAAGCATACAAAGTAGACATTCAAACAGTGAGACTGCAAACAGTTCTGCTCAATGATCTAACAAAAACTTAGTAATATAGTCATCTATTTTACACACTTAAACATACATGGTAGTTATATCCTTTAGAGCACTTTCTTTTTCTCTCTTTTTTTACAGTAGCAATTACACATTTTGGGTTTTATTACTCCTACATTTCTTATTACTTTTTACACTAGAGACACAATGTAATATTTATAAATATGATTCTTATTTATTTCACTAATGAGGATAGTCTCAAGTTGTCTCCATTTCCCTATGAAGGCCTCCAGATCATCTTTCTTCATAGCTGAGTAATATTCCATTTTATAAAAATACCACATCTTACCATATTGCTGTTTTTGTCAGATCGTGCTGCAGAACTGTTAACAGTCTCACTGTTTGAACGTCTACTTTACATGTTTTAACTTTGTAATTTGAACAACTATTTCCAAGAAGTCAGTATGTAATTTGTCAAGTAATAATTTCTTAGTTTTTTTTTGTTGTTGTTGTTCTTTTCCTTTTTTCCTTGGAATTCTATATTGTTGCTACCCTTTATTCTGTTTTTTTTTCTCTTTTAATAAAATTTTTAAAAATACCACATCTTTTTCATCCACTCTGCAGTTTATGGGCATCTTGGTTGTTTCCAAGATTTAGCTATTACAAATTGTGCTGCTATGAACATGGGTGTACATATATCACTGTGATATGACCTTTTCAGTTTTTCTGGGAAAATGTTCAGGAGGGAAACAGCTGGGTTGAATGGAGCTTCCAATCCTAGTCTTCTGAGAATTCTCCATACTGATTTCCATAGTGGTTGCACCAGTCTACACTCCCACCAACAGTGGAGCAGTGTTCCTCCCCTCCCCCCACAGCCTCGCCAACATTTGTTATCAGTTGATTTCTTGATGGCAGCTATTCTTTCTGGAGTGAGATGAAATCTCAATGTTGTTTTAATTTGCGTTTCTCAAATGACCAGTGATGGTGAACATTTCTTCATGCATTTATTTGCTGTTGGTATATCTTCATCTGAGACCTGTGTGTTCATCTCAGATGCCCATTTTTGGAGAAGGTCTTTGAATTTGGGGGGACTGGTGCTTTTCAATTCTTTATATGTTCTTGATATAAGTCCTTTGTCTGAGGGGTTGCTGGCTAAAATTCTTTCCCATTCTGTGGATTTTTTTTTCACTCTGTTGATGATTTCTTTTGTATATGACTTTTTAAGATCTTATCATGTTGCCAAAATGTCTCTTCTGGTCCTAAAATACCTACCAAAACCAACAGTAGTAATAGCTTTTAGTTATTGAGTTCTTACTATGTTCCAGAAGCTGTGCTAAATGCTTCATGTCATTGCCTGATTAAAAGATTTATGTGCAAAATGCTGACAAAAGTGTCTGTCACTGTAACTACTATTACTGCCTCAATTAATTTTCTGGACACCTCTATGAGTTAACTATTATTATCTTCCTCCAGTAGAGGAAGAAGCTGAGGTTTGAAGAGGCAACTTGATGTAGGGACCACAACCAGTGGGTTGCTGAGTCAGGATTAATCTGAAGTGTGACTCCAAAACTGGGTTCTTCCCAAACATGATTTAGCTCAGAGGTTACAAACTGAAATGCCTATAGAGACAGGCAAATGTCAAAAGAGTCAACCAGGGTTTTGACCAACTTGTGCCCAGGCCTAAGAGGGTTCCTGATACTCAGCTACAAGGGGTTGTTGTTACGTAGAAAAGTGTGAAACACAGCTCTTTATGTTCTAACAGAAATTACAAATCAAGATTTTCATGTGAAATACCCTGAATTCTAAATCACAGCAACATACTTAATTTTTTTAAAAAATAAAGTAAGATATGCTATAAAATACTGCAATTAAAAACAAAGCAAATAAGCAAACAAAAATCAGAAAACAAAACAGTTTGCA
>PVJX010010592.1:0-56447 GCA_004027295.1 Dolichotis patagonum
AATTCTTCTGTTTTGACTCCTGCTTCTTCATTCACATGCTTTATTCTTAAGTTATAGATTCTCTTGTCATCCTCTAGCCTTTGTATGGTTACTGCCTGCTTCCTTGTTATTTTTAAGAGATCTTCCCTTTCATGATCACACATTGCAAGCCTATGTTCAATTTTTGATAGTCTATCTTTAGTTTCTTTCAAGCAGTTTTTCCAACTTTCTATGGAGTCTTTAGTTTCCTGGTAATACCTTAGAATCTGCTTCATGAATTCTAGATTTGCTTTATATTCTTCATTGAATGTTTCTCTCCTTTTGTGTTCCTCCATTCTTCTGTCTGTGTCTTCTTCAGAGATGCCCAGCCTTTCTTTTATTAATCTATCTCTTGTTTAACTTGAATTAATATTTGTTTTGATCTTGTTTATGAGGTTCCGAAGATATCTCTTTATGTCCGCTGACGCTGTGTTTGATGTTGCATGTTTGCTGCCCTCAATCTCTTTTGTATTTACCTCTCCTGGATCAATATTCTCAGGATTGGGGGCTGCGGGCTTTTTCTTATTTCTCTCTTGTCATGTTTTTGGTTCCTTCCATACAAGTGTGTAGTGTAATTCCCAGCCCCTTTTCTTTTTGCTTAGGGTTCTTCTGGAGCATGCAAGCTAGGGGCTTTTCCCCTCTGCAGTCTGCTATCAGAGGGCAAGCAAGGGCAGTATACACTGGTTTCTCCCTTCCGGGCCAGTCTACCTTCATAGGCCTTCACTGTGTCAGTGTGTGCCACACTCAGGGAATTAATTGATTTGTGATGACCCACTGGGTCCCGGCCAGGGATGCAGCCCAGTCCAAGCAGATCCCAACAATCCTCTCCGCGAGGGGAGTAACCAACTGAAGCTGCTTCCTTACAGATTTAGACCTGCCCTGCTCAACTCCAATATGTTGCCCAGTTGGTTGCCCCTTTGCCACGGGAGGGTCCCATTCTCATCACTCACTGTGTGTTGATGTCGGTCCCTGAGAACTGCTGGGCTCCCCGACCTCTGACCTCAGCATGGCTGCAATGCGAATTCACAGTGCCTCTGGGTGGGTTGTGTGCAGGGCTGGTTCTGGGAAAGTCACGCGCAGGGCTGTTCAGCTCTACACTCAGGGGCCACTCAAGCCAGTCGCATCTGCGTGGGTTCAGTAGCTCAAGTCAATCTTGACACAAATTCAGGTGGCTCGGCGAGAGTGCCATGCTCGCCAATCTTAGCTTCTCTAATGGTAGCTCTGGGACTTCATATTCAAGTAGTTCCTTTGACTTCAGTTTCTTCCTGGGTTGAGAGAATCCATCTCCCTCTGTTTGGGTCTCTCCAAGGTGTTCTATTCTGGCATTTGAGCTGTCTCTCTCAGAGAGGCTCCATATCCTGCTACCTATAGGTCTGCCATCTTTGAAACTCCCATGCTAACCATCATTATCTGGAGATAATACTTATCGGTCATGGCCTAGCTTCAGGACCATTCAAACAAAAGTTATTGCTGCTATTTCTATAGAAAGGGAAGATAATCCAGTTGCCCCTCTGTATCCATGGGAGGAGTGTACCAGGATTCCTTGCAGATAACTAAGCCCAAGGATCCTCAAGTCCCATATATAGAATGGCATAGTATTTGCACACAACCTACAGACATCCTCCTGTAAATTTCAAATCATGTCTAAATTACTTGTAATACTTAATACAATGCAAAGGCCATGTCAATAGCTGTTCCATGGTTTAGGGAATCATGACAAGAGAAGGGATTCTATATGGTCAGTACAGATGCAATTTTAAAAAATATTTTTGAATTGCCATTGGTTAAATCCATAGGTGCACCACCACCAGAAACAGAAAGCTGAAGGACAGGTTTTCAGGTTTTCTCTGTCCAAGAGCTTGTGTCTGGAATTGCCCAGTTTCATAGCCTGAGCTGAGATGAAAAAACTCAGGAAGGTAGCACTGTCTTCAGCATATGTGGGGGTCGCACAGTGCTGAACTGAGCCACCACAACCCCCAGAATGCCTTTGAACACCATGAAGATGGACCAGAAAAGCTACAGCAGATTCCTGCCAATTTATTACGAGAACTGCCTTACAAGTAAGTAAAAGGTTCCTCTTGTGTGCATGCACACGCGTGTGCATGCGTGCATGTGTGCGCATGTGTGATAGGCAGCCTCCAAGATGGCCTCCAGTGACTCCTGCCTCCTGTGTAGCATCTGAGTGCACAACAGGATGCAGCAGAAATGCTTGTCACACATATGATGGAGTTTGGAAGACTCTGTGACTTCACCTTAATGTATTCTTTCCTTTTCTTTCTTAGTCCTTTTGTTTTGGAGAACCCAGATGCCCCATCTTGAGGACATTCAGGTGGCCCTGTAGTAAAGCCCAGAAGGTGAGGAGCTGAGGCTTCCTGCAAACAACCTCAAGAGTGATGGAGGCGGTCCCTGCAGCTGGCAGCTGGCTGCAGCCTTGAGGGAAGCCCGGAGCCAGAGCCCCCAGCCGAGCTGACCCCAGAGTTAAGAGGGAAAATAAATGTTTGCTGTAAAAAGCTGCTGAGTTTTGCTGTCAAGCAGCAATATATAAATAATACAGTGTCTGACTGGGAGGACTTAATTCACACTCCAGGCCCATGCAGTGGGCAAGATGAAGCACAACTCTTAGCTTTCCAGCTCTGGAGCACAGAGAAACCTGTGAGGAGGGGATTGGGCCCAGATAGTCCCATCCACAGAGCAGGGCTCTCTATTTTATACCCAGGGGGCCAAGTGACGGCCCTTCTCAGAAGCCAGGGATCGGGAAAGCATATTTGAGGGAATTCAATCTTGCCAGATTCTTGCTTACTTTTATGCACCATCACAAACCAAGCCCATTGTTTATTATGATTGTTGTCATGCACCAATAGAAACTGTTTCCCCTTTAACAGACCTCTTTCTATATGACATACAGCCTTTACTGAAAATGCCTGTGAATGTGCAGAGCCCATTCCTCTAGGTTCTGCACAAAGAGATACAAATACTGGGGCAACATAAAGGAACCCAGGAAGGACAGGCAAGAATACCTACATGGACACCACCAGTGGACCTTGAAGAGGACTCACTTTGGTGGTGGTTAATCCACGATGGGCAGTTCGAACCACCCTCTGCCAACACCACTTGTCTCAATCTGAGGTGAGGTCTATCTTTGGGAGCTTGAGGAGATCCCCACTGCCGTATTCAAGGTGGGAGTTGTTTTCCTTGGTGGTTCTCAAGAATGCATGAAGGAAAAATCTCAATCTTTTCTAAACGTCAATGCACTGTCTTTGAAGGATCCTGCACTAAGAAGAAATAAGAGAGGAAGGCACTGAATGCTGCCATAGTAACATTTGTGTCTTTATTTTCCAGAAGCCACAGAGCCATTCGACCAAAAAATGGTGCCCAGAACCAGCAGTGGTGTTTTGGAGGTAAAGAGGGGATCTATGTCAAGGAAGTAAGGTGAGCAGTTCTCAGAAGGTACCAGGTAAGTGTGGATAAGTAAAGCCGTCCTGTGTCAACCAGTGGTGACTGGTTCCAAGACCACCGTGGAAACCAAGGTGGTGTCTGCTCAGGTCCCTTCTATAAAACCTATGTTCAACCTCTCATGTGCTTTTTAGTGATCTTTAAATGACCTATACTATCTAATACAATGCAAATGCTACGTAAATAGTTATACTGTGCTACTAAGGGAAAATGGCAAGAAAAAGTCTGCACGTGTTCAGTATAGACACATTTTCCCCCACTAGTCTCCATGCATTGTTGGTTAAATTTGTGGACAAAGAACCCACAGATAGAGGGCAGATTGAAGTACCTTTCTGTGAGATATTTCAAGAGGTCTAAATGGTGGGCAAAAGACTATGAAAATATTTGACAGTAGATGTTGCTCAGTGATGAGAGTCTTGAGCAACAAATGTTTTATTAAGAGGACTTTTTTTTGTACCAGGGATCAAACTCATGACCTCATGCTTGCCAGGCAGGGGCTGTGGCACTGAACTCTTTCCCCGTCCCTTAAGTAGACTTATCAAGTGTTTAGAACACACCCCATTCTGTTCTAAATCTGGTGGAATATGGAAAAATTATAACTGTTAGCTTCCTCACCTTAATATATTTAAGGAAGATAAAATTGCTGCATAACACAGTAGTAGTGAATCTTAATCTTCAGTCAGACACTCATTGTACTCAGCCTGATACATTTGATCCTCTATTCAATTTGAAGTCAAAGTAGAGCCCTAGAGAGTATTAGTAAATGACAGTTTATAAAGCAAGTGTGGCCTTTGAATTTATCTTTTGATTTCTGGGAAAGAAACATGATTTACAATGTATAGCATTGTTAGACTCTCAAAGAACAATGGGATTGTGTTACATATAATTACCACAGATCAACACACATCAACAACTCCCTAGTGATGGTTTATTCACTACCCTGGCATAAATCATACTCCTGTGGTCCTTTTCAGAGGTCTGAGCTTCATTTAGATTAATAATTATAAGTTAGACGAAACTTCCAATAGACCTAGGAGAGTGCCTCCCCTTATTTAAAATGTACTTTAATGATAATATATACTTATCAATGAAGATGTAGACATGGGCATTGTTTTGGTACATTTTCTGTAGCTATAACAAAATGCCAGAGACTAAGTTCTTTATAATGAAAGAGATCTATTTGGCTCATGATTCTGGTGGCTAGAGGATCCAAACATCATAGATCTGGCTGTCACAACATGGCTGAAAAACAGAAGTGGCCACATGCAAAAGAGGACACATAAGTGGGGTGACTGGCCTGCTTTCTCACAACCCATTCTCCCAGTACCATAAGAGCCAGAGATCCCTGGAGACAACATTAACCTGCTCATGAAGTTCAGCGTCTCTATGGCCAAATCATCTCCCATGAGCCCCTCCTCCTTAAACATTCACTACCTATCAACATCTTCACACTGGGGACCAAAGGTCCAGCATGGGAGCCCTGAGGACAAACTACATCCAAACCATAGCAGGCACAGACACCCAATTTAGGCCTCTGCCCCACTCCAGCCAGAGAACTTATTTACCTTGTAGCATTTTAGAAACTGATGACAGAAAAATATGGCTTGTGAACTGTAATAGGGAAATCATATTGCAAGCAGTCAGGCCAACACATATATCTAAGTGTATTTGTGTGTATGTATTAGCTCTCCACAACTGTGACAGAATACCTAAGATAATTAATTTTAAATGAGAAGAGGTTCACTTTGGCTGATGGTGACTAATGTGTGAGTCCATGGGCAGTTGTCTCTACTGCTTCTGGACCTACAGCAGGGCAGCACACCATGAGGAGGCACATGATAGAGCAGGCTGCTCCCTTCACAGCAGCCAGGAAAGAGACAAACAGGAAGGACCTAGTATCCCAATATCCCCTTTAAGGCCACACCCCAATAACCTAACTTCCTCTCACTAGGATCCACTTCTCAAAGGTTCTGCCACTTCCCAATGGCACCACAGGATGGTGATGAACCCTTCAACCCATGGGTCTTTGGTAAACGTTAAATCCAAATTACAGCCTTCTGCCTCTGGATCCAGAAGGTTCATATCTATTTTATAATATAAAATGCTTTTAGTCCATCTCCAACAGTCCTCAAAGTCTTAACAGATCTAGCATTGCTCAAGAGTCTATGTCCAAATTCTCTCCTGAAATTCAAGGCGAAGTCTTAGCTGTAAGTCTCTTTAAAAAAAAAAATATCAAAAGAGCACGTTACAAGCTCCACACTACACTGGCACAAGGTAAACACCTTTCTTTTGTGGCTCAGTAAGAGCCTAAATTGGTGTATATGCCTGAGATCTACAAACACCTGGGAGAGAACTAAAGGGATACATTTGGGGATTCAGCCTTGTAACTGATGGAAGGCCCCCCAAAGGCTGGGCTATCTCATAGCTCAGCTTCTTCCTCTGCATTGTTCTATTCCTTCCTCGCTCTTCCTCATGCATGGCTCCTCGAAGTTCTTCCTCATAAAAAGCCTGTGCAACAGTCTCCATCCAGGCTGCTCCCAGGAAACTCAGTATGTGACAGCTGGTACCAGACACAGACCAAGAAAGCAGACGCTAAGATGGAACTTTGGAGCTAGATCACCTGCCACCAGACTGACGATGAGATCTCATCTCTGGTGGGAAGTGGAGTCCACAGCCCCTGGAAGAAAATAGAAATGCAGTTGTTAGAGCTTTCACTAATGGCAGGAGAGGACAGCACATCATTGATAGGAAATACATTAGCTCTGCAATTTGTCAGATAGTTGAGAAATGCAAGGGAAATCATTACCATAGGAAGGACAGAATTGGGTAACAACTGCTGAAGTTAACTGACTTCTGGAAAAAAAAAGATAATGAAAGAAAAAAGACTGTGATCAACCAGCAATTAAAAGATAGGTCAGAAAGCTTTCTTAGGTGCCTCTAAGGGGATTTGCACCTCCTGTAATGTGAGGACAGAAAAGGTGTAAAGCCAGGCAAAGAACTTCCACACAGAACCAGCCACATTTCAGAAATGGTTACACTTTTAGCCCAGCATGCCTGCTGCAGCAAGACCAAGGCCCAGCTTGGGAAAGTATGAAACTCTGCCATATGCAATGGTAACAGCTGGGTGGATGCTGCCGAAAACCTCAACTGCCTGGAAGCTGCCGGACTCTCTGCGCCTGGAAAATAAAAAGTCCCTCAGCCCCCTTGCCTGAAGAGGCCTCCCCCAGACAAAGCACCCAACCAAGGATCTGATTTATCTTCCTTCTGGTTGTAAGGTCCATAACTGGGGTTAAGTCACAACATACCCCATCCAGAGACACCCCAGGGCTGAAAAAGAGAAATGGGATATACCCCAAAGGACTTGCAGAATTGAGCCAGCTGGATCCACAAGGCGGGAAAAGCATGCAGGGCATGGGTTGCAGGGCTAGGATAGGGGACAGAATGTGAGGTTAAGTAAAGGAGATGTTACCAATATGGGTGTGTTCCCCCAGGGCCTGAATTAGAGCCCCACAAGGTAGTGCAAACACTGCCGGGGTGGACCCCAGTAATGTGGGGAAATGAGTCAGGCAGAGATGCCAGAGTGGGAGTAGCTTCTAGTGGGAGGAAGGATGGATGGCTCAGATGAATGGATACCCTCACTTGGACATATTCTAGAGGATGGGGAATCCCAGCAGAACACTGGGGGAATGGTATTGCTCCAAGATCCTGTTTTCCAAGCAGTAAGGAATGTGGTGGTGAGAGGGACACCAGCGTCACTGAGGACCTTGAGTGGCTTTGCAGATGTTGCCGCAGAGCTTGGTTCAAGAAAGGGATGAGGGGACCCCACAGCAACACAGCCCATTTCCTAGCCCCCTCAAAAACCCAGTGAGGTCAATTATTATAGCAAGTGGCAAGGTCAGAGGGGCAGCCTGACCCTGAAGGAGTCTGGGGAAGAAATTCAGAAAGCATGGTACCTAATAAGGGCCAAAAGGTAGGCAGCCAGGAAGGACGTCATGCTCCCTGCACAAGAAGTTGGAGGCACTGAAGACTGAGATCAGTGCCCTGTCTGAGAGTGCTTTGCTGAGTTTCCAGAGCTGACCCATCTCGTATGTTGGATCTGAATCTGCTGACTGGAGTCTGCGTTCCTATCAGGGGAAAGGAGGAAAGAAGGGGGAGAGGGAGGGAGGAAATGAAGGGGAGAAGAGGGCGGGTCCTACCACACATGGCAGGCATACAGGGTCATGATTCACCCAGTCTTCCCCAAAGGGACATTTACTTGGATAACCATACAGTGGGGAAAGGCAAATACCTGAACATCTGAGGACAGTTGGATTTAGAGCCCAACCTGACATTTAGGTCTGGGAAGCAATACCGTTCCCCCTTTTGCAATAAGAACACACAGGGGCAGATAATACACAGAGTTGTAGCATCAGCCTCACTCACAGTGCACACCTGCAGACCAGGATGGCCATTTCCCTTGTCCCTGAATGTGTGTTGGGGTGGACATGCTTGGCAGGTGAGCCAGCACCCACACTGGATCCTTGGCCTGGAGACAGCTAGTGGGAGCCTCTGAAATTCCAGCCCCTCTCCAGCTATGAGTCAATCACAGCTGGAAAATTTTCTAAACAGGACCAGAAAATAAATAGTTTAGGTTCTTATGGGGCTAGGAAGCAATGTCCTCAACAGTTTGAACAACCATTTCCCATAGGAGGCTAGTCATATTTTTTACGTTATACCCTTAAAAAGGGTGTTTTTTTTAAGACATTTTAGTTCACAGGCTATACAAAATCAGACAGTAGACTGACTATGGTACCATCTCTGTGGCGGGCACCATTTTTTGGTCCTAAATTGCTTATTAAGTTAGCGCTTTTACAAACATTGCTTCTACAGCCGTCACAGCAGAACTGAGCATACTGCGCCTTCTCCAAGCTGCACAGCAAGAACCACCAAGCACACAGCAGAACTTGGGGTCCTTTCCAAGGCCACGGCTCTTGTGGCCTGTGGATGTCAGCCCACGCATCTCTCTGTGCTTGTGCACAAGTTTGATGACCCTCTGGGTGTTACGATCTCTTCTAACAGCTCTGTGGAGTGGGTCAGTGAGGATAACCTCAAAGAGTTTGTCTGTGGAGTCTTCACCGACCCAGTAAGACGCCAGCGCCTCTGAGCCCCACGGCAGCATTCAGTGTGCTCCTCGGGACAGGCAGAAATCTTCATGCAAACCTTGGCCGTTTAACACCACGAGGGACAGGCTTGCCCTAAGTTCCACCCTTAGGAGCTGGGCGTTTGGGTCCACATGAATCCTGGGTAGGACATAACTTTGTTTGGCTTTGTATCCCAGGCTGGCCGAGTGTGGCGGGGAGCACTGTGCAGTGTTGGCAGCACTGGCAGCAGCAGACCCAAAGAGGAGAGCAAGACACTGGACAGATTCTTGGTCCATAGCTCCTGGACGTCCTTGATGCACCCATCGTAGCTTACCTGATGGCTGCTACTAGACACAAGGGGGGAAGAGTGATTTTTAGAGCCAACTTTGGATGCCCACAAGGAGGCACAAGTGAAAAACCATTTTTCCTTGGGTCCTTTGGGTCAGAGAGGCCCTAGGACAGGGGAAGTCTTGAACACATCTGAAGTTTAATCACATTTCTTTCAAAACCAAGGAATTTATTCCAAGCATGATTCACTTACAGCAAAAGTATGCAGCTCAAGCACTGGCTCCTCTGCTGAACTGCACACAAAGTTCTGTACACGGGTGTCTTTCTCTGCACGGATGCCCACACCTTGCTTTCTTTACTTGTTCAAAGACTTGGTGAGAACTAGCGTGGGGCACCGTGTCTGCCTGCAGCCTGGGCCCCAGGCCCTGCAGGATGGAGGATTAATGCTGCCTGGCTTTCACGGTGTGGACACACCATCAACAGAGGGCCTCTGGGCAGTCACCAGCTCCATAGGGGTTTCAGGCATCCGAGAGATGCAGGGGAAAAGCCGCCCCAATCGATAGACTGAATGGTTCAATAACTCATTTTGCTGCTGAGGCACTGAAATAAATAAGCACCTGGCTAGAAGTTGAAACTGTTCATGTTCAGTGCTTCTCTGAGGCCAGGTTGATGGGCTTTAATAGCTTTGGTCAGCACAGAACACAGGCTGCCTATCCCAGCAGTGTGCCCTCTGTTTCCTAGGTAACCAAACTTGAAATCAGATGATGGCTCAAACTGGGTACCAAATCAATTTGTTGGAAGTACTAACGTGGGGAAGGCAAACTTGACACAAATGTGCAGACCGCAGCGTCCTCGTTCCCCATAACTCCTCCTCATGTGTATCTACTGCTCATTTATCACCCCCCCCCCCGAGCCACCAGCCCCTTCCTCCTGACCCCAGAGCCCAGAAGAGATTGGCAAGTCCCAGGTGTGCTATCGTGATCAGTGGGACGCTGATTTCCAGGCTGCCTGTCGGGGGAGCCTGGAAAGAACAGAGCTAGAGGAGGATGTTTCTGGTGCCGCCCTTCCGCGTGTTAGAAGACTGAGCAGCAACACTCTGCCGAAAGCAAGGCTCTGGGACCTGCCGTGTAAACCTGGGCATGAGAGAGAAGGGTGCAGGGTTTTTTCCCTCAGGAAGAAAATTCTCAGTACTCCTGCAGGTCAATTCTTAGTCTGTCCCTGCCTTTCGTCTCAGAGCGTCACACCAGTTAGCACCTGGAACTGCGCAGGGCAGGACGGATATGGGAAAGAACTTCCCGGCACACAGCGCCGCTGTAACCCAAACAGCTGCCATGCTGGGTTGTAACTCACTAATAACTTCCCGGTGCCATCTAGTCGGCAGTGAGGTAGTTAAGGACACTAGCCCTGAGTGTGTGTGATGAGTGAGTTTTAACAGGAGGATGAGAAGCCCTCTGCCCATGCACAAAGACTCTCTTATCACAACCTCTTCCCCACCTCAAGTCCACAGAGCAACAGCACCTCCTCCATCCCTGGGCCCTGAGGAAAAATGCACCCTCCCTGAGTCTGACATATAACAGGCACTCATGCTTGTCAGTTAAGCTGCACTGATTGTCACCAAAATAACCCCACATTATTTTAGAGTCAGTTTTGGCCTTCCAGGTTCTATAGTGTCAATTGAATAATTCAGAAATTCTCATTCAGCATATCAGACAGGCTAGGCAGACACCTGCAAATCTCTCCACAGGGCCAAATAGTACAATTTTCTGCCTTCTGGCATCTGTCACAACTGTTCATTGCTATCATTGCCATGTGAAAACCGTTGCAGACAACATGTGAGTGACTGGGCGTGGCTATATTCCAATAAAACTTTATTTACAAAGACAAGTGGAGGGCTGGGTCTAGCACATGGGCCATATTTTGCCAACTCGCAAGCTATGTAAGGGTACGTGGTATCAAACACTAACAAATCTCAAAGTCTATACTCACTCGAAGGGTATCCCTGAAGATACCCTTCCCTCATGTTTTCCCTCATGTTTCATCCCAACATGGAGGGAGTGAGGAGAGAAGCTTTAGCCCACAATGTTCCTTTGTCACATTTTATGACAGTGCCATTTCTACACGAGGTTCCAGGGTCCCTGTTGTGGGACTGGGGAAAAGTCAGTGGGTCAAGTTCTTATACCAGAAAGGATACACGAGATGCCTACTCTCATGTTGCTCAAAACTTCTCACCTAACCAGGCCTAAATTCAAAGCCATGGGAAATTGTAACATGAAATTAGAAGAGAACTGAATATTGCTGAACCACAGTAATGCACCACACAGTGACCGCTAGTCAGAGCCAAGGAAAGTGGCTAAAAAGAGACCTGACCCAGTCTATCAGAAGAAACAGACACCTCTGTAAAAGAGCTAGCACGAGGCAACAGAGATTCAGGTTTAAATTCTATAACCAAACCTGAGTGCATTAACAAGGTAAGAATACAATGCAGGGTTAGGGTAGTAGTGAAGAATTCAAATTCTCCCCATGCCCAATGGGCACTGTAAATTTTGACGCCTTGAGGTCTGGCAAAAGATCCTTCCTGCTGCCCTGTGTACATCTCAGCCTACATCTCATTAGAGGAGTATGGGATGAGATGGGAAGGAGTAGAGAAAAGAAAGCAATCTCAGCCCTCTGATGGGTGAAATAAAACATTAAACTATTATAAGGATTATAATGGAAGTGTTAGAGGGCTAATGAGTACATATGTCCCGCTGAAGCAGATTCCATACTAAATAAGCAGGGGATACCAGTGGTCCTCACACTGGACATCCCAGTGTAACTTTGGGAGGAAAAGTCTATGCAAATTCATTCACCAACTATGAAAACCCTAGAATTCAAAAAGCCTAGAGTGCAGCTGCTACAGAACAGTAGGGGAAGGAGACAAACACACACAAGATATTGTGCCTGCATCCAGATTTGCCTTCAAACCTTGGCCCAGCACGAAGGCCCCAGGCCAACCCAGAGCACAGAGGACTTCTGAAGCCAAAATGGCACAGGTACCTGCTTAGTGACACAATCCATTTTGTCAGTTCCAAGAATACTGACCCTCTCCCCAGAGACTTCCAGGAATTAATTAATACTAAATGCTTGTCAGGCCCTTTGCCAATGTTAGGGATTTGTTTAATCTGAAAGACCAGAGTAAGCGCAAATAGAGGATTCTGGCTTTATTTTATAAATGCTCTGTCCGACGACAAGAAAAATGGCCTTGCCATGTGGTGTGGAAATGACCTGTTCCTGTAAAAGGCAGGCAGGTTACACACTTGCACGCTTACATCCCAATACTGGTGTATCTGTAACCTGTACTATGGTTGGCTGTAACTAACTGGGGAGCTGAGCTCTGCCACTTCCTCCAAGAAACATCTCCAGTTTGTGCAATAAACCAAGACGACATGTAGCTATTTCTTGGGACTGTTACACCTAGGAACAACTGAAATAAAGAACCATTTGCCCGTTGTTTAGAGGAGGCACCTAGAACTAGTCAAATTGGAAGGTCTGAAGGAGCAGCCCCAAGGGTGCCCTTGTTTCTGATGGTTTCAAACACCTCCTCCAGCTTTGACCACAAGCTGGAAGGACTTACAGAACTCACAGCCCATTGATATACTGACAACTACAGTTTATTACAAGGAAAGGATTAGAACCAGGCAGGGGATACTGCCCACTGAGCCGGATCTCAGAGGGATCTGTACTTAAAGCCTTTGGTGTCCTCAGGAGACACCACCCTCCCAGCATACAACACGACAACACACAGCCAGTCCGGTGCCCTGGTGCATGCTTGCAATCCCAGCACTCTGGAGACTGAGGCAGGAGGACCACAAGTTTGAGCACAGCCTAGGTAACCTAGTGACTTTGCAAGAACCTGTATGAAAAAATTTTTTTAAATTATTTTTTTTAGAAAGGGAGCTAGCCAAAGGCCCTGGACTCAATCCCCAGTAGCACCCACCAACAAGGAAAGCTGCTTCTCTGTCCAGAGTTTCTCCAGGGGCCTCATTACATATGCAGGAT
Source organism: Dolichotis patagonum (assembly GCA_004027295.1). Classification (NCBI taxonomy): domain Eukaryota; kingdom Metazoa; phylum Chordata; class Mammalia; order Rodentia; family Caviidae; genus Dolichotis; species Dolichotis patagonum. The sequence goes on from PVJX010010592.1 coordinate 12,918, forward strand.
GAACTAAATGATTGGTCTTGTGGATGGACTTTACTTTCCGCATTTTCCCTCCCCTGGCCTAAGAGCCCCCCGGGATTGACCCCGTTAGCCCAGAATATCAGGTGTGCTCACCTATCACTCCATTCTCAGGAAATTCTAAAGTGTAGTAGTTACCTCCAGAAGCAAGGAACAAAGAACACACCCCTCTGTACTAGCCATCCTCAAGGGAGAAGAAAGAAATACCCAAAGGTTTTGCTCAGAGCACTCACTGAATGGCAAAATCTTCTAAGCAGTGGTGTCCAAGAAGTGTGCTGATATCCCCAAGGGGCAGCTCAGTGGGTCACCAGGGTTGCTCCTTGTTCCTGAGTCCACCTTGGACTCATCATCTCCCAGAACCAGATTCTAGACCTTGATTGCTTTCCTTTTCTCTTCCATTTATGAAGCTCACTTATCTGTTCCTTTCATGCTGTAAATTCTTGGTGAAGTGTGACAGTTTTAAAGCATAATTGCAAGTGCCTTTCGTTGCTGTTGGGAATGCAAAATGTTATGACCACTTTGAAAGACAGTATTGAAGATTTTTTAAAAACCCAAAAATATCTAGCATCCTATTATATAATCCAGCAATCATGTTCATCAGTATTTACTCAAATGAAAGTTGGAAACTTAGGTCAACACAAAAATCTACACATGGATATTTACAGCAGCTTTATTTATAATTGCCAAAGCTTGGAATAACCAAGATATCCTTCAGTAGGTGAGTGGATAGACTGGTACAGCCAGGTAGTGCAATGCTACTCAGTACAACAGAGAAAACAGCTTCTAGTCCATGAAAAGAAGTGAAAGAATCTTAAGTGCACATTAGTAGGTAAAAGAACCAATATGGAAAGGCTGCATACTGTATGATTCCAACTACATGCCATTCTGGTAAAGACAAAACTAGGGAAATAGCAAAAAGATCAGGGTGGGGGAGGAAGGAATGAGCAGGTTGACAATACAGGATTTTGAGGGCAGTGAAACTCCTCTGTGTGAAATCCTGATGAGAGATACAAGTAATTATACACTTGCCCAAACCCACAGAATGTGCAACATCAAGAGTGAACCCCATTGTACACCATAGACTTTGGGTGACAATGATGATTCCAGGAGGGTACATCAGGCATAGCAAATGGACCATTCTGATATAGGAGCTGGTAAGGCGAGAGGCTGGGTATGTGTGGGACCCTTGATAGAGGTTAAATTGCTGTACCTTCTATTCATTCTCACAGCGAACCAGAAACTTCTCTTTAAAAATAAAGCTTATTACAAAAAAAAATGGCCGCAGATTCTTCAACACTCTTCCCATGGAGGGGCAGGTGATTCTATGTCCCCTCCTATTAAATCTGGGTGGGCTTAAGACTACATGATTTCCAGGGCTAGGTCAGGAAAGGAATGGTGCTTCCATGTTGTTTGTTGGGACTCTTTTGCCATTAGAACACTAAGCCACCATGTAGGCAGCCCCACTGCCCTGAGGCCACCATGCTATCAGAGGCCCAGGCCCCCTGGAGATGCCACCTGTGGGTTTCCAGCCTCAACCCCAGCTGAGAGTCCAGAGGCAACCATTATCATCTCTCAACCCAGGAGCAGGGAGGCCTCAAGATGAGTCCAGTCAAACCAGCTATGGCAGAACAGAGGTCAGCACTCCTGCAGTGTCCACTCCAAAACTCCATAGCTCACAGAATCCATGAGCATAAGAAGACAGTCATTTTATGTTACTAGAATTGGGGGCCATTTGTTATACAATGAAGAAATCTTAAACATATTGTTACATAAAAGAGTGATTAATGGGGTGCACCAGAGCCTGTCCACCTGATTCCCCCACTTACCACTTCTGTGTCCTTGGGGTGAGCTATTTTACTTGTGGCTTGTTTTTCTTATTTTTAAATAAGAAAATACCTCGCTACGGTTACTGTGACCAATAAGCAGTTTAGAAAACACTTCGAGCACACGTGGTACCCAGGAAACCCTCTGTACACACCAGCTGTTTCTATTCCAGACACTTCCATGACCACACCAGCCCCTCGTGGTGCCTCCTGTTTGATCCCTTTTCTGAAACTGCTCATCTCTCCTGCTGGACAACTCCTGGTTTGTACTGTGTCTCTGACTGGGTTGCTGGAGTCTTGAAGGCAGGAGTCTGCATGTACCTGGTCCAAACAAGGATGGGCGCAGAGCTCTGCACAGAGTAGAATTTCTACAAGCATATGGTGACTGAGAAAAAAATAATGTAAAGACAAGATCACAATTGTCTCGGTGCTCAGTGCTACCGAGTGAGCACTGCAGAGGAGTAGTAATGCTCCATCCCAGGTGTAGCGGGCATGAGATCACCCCTCTCCCTGATGGTTCACGTTTCCTGGTGTGCTGCCATTTACTCTCTGGTGTTCCAGACTCCTACATGGATTTAGTTCAATGAGTTCCTTTCACCCTAAGTGTCATGAGTACTTAAACCTCTAATTAATTGTATTTCCTGGTAAGTAGCTGTTTGGTCAGGCAATCTACGTGTGCAGAAATTTCTAGCATTATTCAACACTGACGTGGGCAGGGGGAAATTGTTGCTGCTTTACACTGCTGGTGTGAGAAATACCTTGATGCAAGCATTTTGGAAAGTAAATTGGCAATGTGTATTGAAAGCCTTAAAAATTGCATACCCTAGTCTGAGAATTTGTTCTAAATAAATAAGTTGTATAGAAGCTTACAGGCTTAGTGGATGGATGGGAGTTCACCACAGCATGATCTGTAATAGCAGAGGAAAATTAGATACAGCCACTGAGGCTGGTTAAATGCACCATGATCCATCCAGAAGGGCATTCTGTTCCTTCATGTAACAAGTATTTATTAAGAGCTTGCTCTGTGCTGGGCATTGTTCCAGAAATGAGAAAAATGCAGTGGACTAAGCAGACAGAAATCCCGCTGTTGGGGGGGCTCACTCACTAAGGGGAATAAAGGCAACAAACATAATATATATTTTTATAAAAGGACATGTGGTCCACTGGAAGGTGATATTGGACTGCAGAGAAAAATAAAGCAGGGCAGAAGATGGAGAATGTGTGGAGAAGGGCACTAGAAAAGTGTGGGAAAATACTAGATAAGGTAGTTGGGTAAGAGCTCATTGAGAAGTATTAAAGTAAAGTAAATTTTTACTTTCTTTGTGCTTGGGTGATAAAAGTTTCGTCCAAAGAAGCCTCCATGCATAATGAATAGTCCTTTAGCTTGACATGGAAACAAATTGTAATGGAAGGGTAGAATCTTGTAACCCAGAAACTGAGTCTTAGCCAATCACAGTAGTCAGACTTCAGCCAATCATGGCCAATGTCCACCTAACACACATGCTGACCGCAGCCAATCAGGTCGTTCCTGCGCTTTGCTCGCTCTTCTCTGGTTATAAATAGAGCCTGCGCTTGTGGAGGGGCTGGGAGCTGTGGAACCATGATCAGTCTGCCCCAGTTCGAGAACCTTTTTCTTCTTTCATTAAACTTCATCAGACTTAACTGGTCTCAATTTTACTTTTGCCAAAGGATGTTGTAAAACTCTGAAGGGTGCTGGAGAACAAACTGCCGCTATCTGGGGAGACTGTTGTAGAGAGAAGAGACCGCAAAGCTGGCACAGGAAGCCACCCCGGGGACACAGCAAGGAAGCCACCCCGGGGACACAGAGTGAGCAGGGGAGACAGGAGCAGGTAAGGGGCAGAATGCTTAGAGCTCTGTGGGTTGCAGAGCAAGGATTTTAGAATTTACCCTGAAAGAAGGGGCGCCAAGTGCAGCGACGATGAAAGCTGGGAATAACTGGTCTACCTCCGGCATTCAGAGGCTCACCGGCTACTGTGCTGAGGACAGGTTTAAAGGAACCAGCTCAGAAAGGACATCAGTCAGGAAGTTCTCCAGTATTCCAAGCTTGGGGTCGTAGCACCTTAGGCCAGGGTGGCCGTGGTGGCCGGCTTCTTGCTGTACTGTGTAGGAAGGAGGATTTTCCACTTCACAGCATGTGGTTAGAAGACAAAAGTCAGCAAGAGTCAGCCAATTCTGATGGACGAGCAGGAGAAAAATTGATGATCCGAGAAAATCTTCAGAATGTATTTCTAAGGGAAAACAACCTTATCCACAGTGTGTTAAAATGATTATTCTATTTTTGGAAAGGAAAATACATGTGTAAATAGACACAAACAAAAAGTCCTGATGGATGTCAGCTGAACTGAGAACAGTGCTTACAGGATTACTAATGACTTTATTCTCCTTTGCCTGTATTGTCATGCCCCCCATCATGGTGTGCTGGCCAACAGTGGGCTATGTGGCAGTGGTCCCATCAGATCAGCTTGCCAGGGATGTGACCCTCACTTGTGTAGGCATGCTCTGTGGTGTTTGCTGGATGATTCAGAACCTGGTGTCACCATTCAGCAATGCCTAACAGTATTTATTTCTATTTTCCCCAGCATGAATTCGCATTGCTTTTTAGGGTGGGGAGGGTGAGGTCTCACTATGTTGCCCATGCTGTCCTTGAACTACTGTGCCCAAGGGACCCTCCTGCCTCAGTCTCTTAAGTAGCTTGGACCCACGCATAAGCAATCATGCCCACCTGTATTACTTTTGAACTAAGAAAAATGAAGCAAATTATTTAAACGTGATTCCCCTCACCACTGTCCCAACCCTATATGTCAGTACAGGATCTTCTTCTAAGTTTCCCTTTTTCATGGTCTTCTCTGTGTTACTGATGGTGATTACAGCTATATAACAACTTACAGCTTCAGAAAAAAGATGGTGAACATTTAGAAATTCTCACTTTATTTCCAGGGGGTGGAGAGTTTGTGCCTCCAGAACACCTGGTACATAGACGCATAGAAATGTAGTAGTAAAATATTCTAGGATTGTGTTTGAGTTTTTGATTCTTACGAGATTATTAGATCGGGCTAATGCAGTACCAAGCCTGGTACCAAGAATGACTGTGGACAGCAAGTAGAAATGCGACTCCATTTTTGCTGCTGAGGAATGTGCTTTGCTTTGTGAGGAGAAGCAAGACACCTATGTGGGACAATGAAAGGTATATGGTGTAGTCAGCCTGTCAGTGTTCACAGGTGGGTGGAGCATGCTAGGATAATTCAAGGACAGCTACCAAATCTGGAGGTCGTGACAGCCAACCTCAGCCATCAAGGAAAAGAAGATAAGGATAAAGCTTTCCACAGGGAAGTGAGGCAGACAGTCCAGATTGTAAACTATGACAGCTGCTTTGGAAACATCCTCTTAGGAACCCTCAACCTTCCCTTTGGTGTGAGGCTCCCACACTTATAGCACAAAGAAGCCACTCACCCTGTTCTTTTTGCCCATGGAAATTTTCCTATCTACACAAAGTGAAAGTCTATTAGAGCTAGGATTATTTAATCCCCCTGTTTTTCAAATGAACAGTTAAAATGAAAACTTTAAATTATGTGCATGATGATACTTGTATGTTTAAGGAACAAATTTCTTTAGCACAACAATTTTAACATTTCCAGTCTTGCAGTTAATGACTAAATAAATGACTACTACTTTTGGATTTGGTAAATATTTCTCCCTACATTATCATATATTCTCTTATGGGAACCATAAACTGAATCATAAACTCAGCACAGAGAATTGTTTTAAGTTTATTTTATACAATATTTAGGAGAAACTTCCTATAACACCCATTAGGGGAGATAATGGATTTCTTTCCTTTTCTAGAAAGTCTGTACTCCTGTAGCAGTCATAAAGTGAGCATTTTATACACTCTGGACCTAGGTCTCCCCAAGTTCCAAATTGTGCAGATTTAGAAATAGGCACTAGAACAATTTTCTGCTATTCTGTAAATATCCAGCCTTTGTCGCTGCCCATAGAACAGAAGAAAAATATCCACTGTGTAAGACAGAGGAGCTGGAACCCTGCTGGTCTGCACAGAAGTGTGAATTGCCAGTCCATGGGGTAAACTGAGTCTGTGGAACTAGAGACTTGGCAGATGAGACACAGGTTTGGAGTGGCTTTGGGTCCAGGTGTTTCTCTCTCAGTGATGCCAGCATCACTGACAAATCCATCGAGAGCCAAGTGGCATCTACTGCATCCTGGAGAAGAGGCTCATGTGTGTATTCACCAATGGCACAAAATATCTCAGTCACCAATGTCAAGATGCACATGGTGAAAATGAGAGAGAGCCCTCTCTCTCCCAGCCTCTATCTCTGAATTTTTCCCAAAGCACCTATCACCATCAGTATTAGTCATGTATACCCAGAGAAACAGAATCAATAGGATCTATAAAAGCATAATAAGAAAAAGGAGAAATGTTATGGGAATTGGTTCATGCAGTCATGGAGACCAGGAAATGCCATCTCCAAGCCAGGGAAGCACAAAAACTGACCATGGAATTTAGTCTAAATCTCAAGCCTGAGAGCCAGAGGAGTGGACAGAGTTAGTCCAGTCTTAGGCCAAAGGCCTGATGGGGGAAGTGAGTCCCAAAGTCCTAGGGCCCAGAAACTCGTATGTCCAAGGGTGGGAGAAGATGAGTGTCCAGCTCAAGAACAGAGAGAAAGTGTTGGCCATTCTCTACCTTTCTTTGTGCCCAGGTGCTCAGTGAATTAGTGGCACCCCATCCCCACCTCATTGGTAAAAACAGATCTTTACTCAGCTTGCCAATTCAAATATCTCTTCTAGAAGCATCCTCAGAGACATACCCAGAAAGAGTGTTATCTTAGCTATCTGGGAATCTCTTAGCCCAGTCAAGTTGACACATAAACTTAACCATCGCACCAGCTAATTCACTTAATAGTTACTTATTTTATCTTGCACACCATCTATCTCCCTCCTTTAACACGCGAGCCCCATGAAAGCAGGACTGTTTCTCTGTCCCCTTTCACCAGTGCACTGTCTGGCACTCTAAATCTTGATAAAAAATGAATTGTCCTCAGTACTATGACAGCACCTATGACACAGTAGATACTCAATAAATGATTGCTAAGAGTTTATGCATTTTATCTCATTTAACTCTCTATGGTAGGCATTATTACCCCAAATTTAGAAATGAGGAAGCTTAGGCTCAAATAGGTGCAGTAGTTTGCCTGGTATCACGTGAGCAGGTAATGGTGGAAAGAGGAATCCAAGCTTCTTCCATCCAGTACCAAAATTCTTACAACTAGGCTGAACAGAACTGTTTAACGTGTAATTCGGAAAGAGATCCATTGAAAATGCATAGATTTACTGATATCTACATATGCATTTAATTACAGCTTGTAAACACTAATAGCCTGGAGGAACAAAGTCTAAGAGCTGGTCCAGGCTCTCTTTTGCAGTTGCCTGTTCATCCTCAGATTGCTTCCACTTTACCAAAACATAGTAAATAATTGAGTATGGATTATGGTTAAGCTCTGTACATCTGTGAACAAGAGATGATCCTGTCTCCATGGAGCCTATAATCTTGCCTAGGAAAGAACTAATATGTGATGTATGTAAGAACTAAATACATTATGTATTGTGTTACAGAATGGTCAGTATCATGGATCTCCTGGGGGCCGAGCAAGGTAAGGGGAACCAAGAGTGCCAGGCAGAATAAATAGAGAGGAGACACCAAACCAGGATTTGAAAAATATGCAAAACGAGCCACACAGGGAAGACTTCCAGGTAGAAGGAATGACCGGGGCAAAGCCTCCACACAGAAATGTGCCTGACATGTTTAAGGCCAGGAGACAGGATGGCTGCAACAGGGTGAACAAAGAGATAGAGTTAAGAGGTTGAGCTCATGCTGTGGCTTAGGTAGGGGACCCCGGGCCCATGCTGAAGCCTTGGTTGGCAGCCTAGGGCAATATTGGGAGCTAGTGGAACTCTTAAGAGGTGGGGCTTAGTGGAAGGAAGTTAGGTCTCTGTGAGTGGGATGGATACAGGGTTCCCTGCCCCTTTCTATCTTCTACTTCCCAGCTGCCAGAAGGTGAGGAGCCTCCTCCTCTCTGTGCTCCCACCATGACACTGTGCTGCCACAAGCCCAACAGCAATGGTGCCACATGACCATGGACTGCAACCTCTGAAATCGAGCCAAAATAAATCCTTCTGTTTTGTCAGTTTATTATCTCAGGTATTTTGGCACAGTAACAGAAAGCAGACTAACACAGTAAGGAAGGCAATGGGACCAACCCTCCAGCACAGTGTTAACCATGCAAGGACATTGGGTTTTGTCCTGTGACAGCTGGGAAGCCATGGGAGGGTTTCAAGAGAGGAACACATAGACACATACACTGTAAGGAATCACAGTCTCCACATAGGAAGACATAACTGAATCACAAAAACATTCTGAAGATAGGGGAAGATATTTGAGTTATAAGGCAAAAAACTGAAAGAAGGAGTGACTAGCCTAATAAACATGTGGTAACTGCAGAAACAACAGAATGTGTACATAACTTGAACATATTAATCATATCTACTGCTGGCCACACTTTCAAGAAACACATAAACAATCATTCCCTGCCTAATCTGCAGGTTCGTTGTAGCTTCAGTTATCCATGGTCAATCAGGGTCCAAAAATATTAATTGGAAAATTCCAGAAATAAACAACTCATAACTTTTAAATTCCATGCCATTCTGAGCTGTGTGATGAAATCCTGTGCTAAGGATGGAAATTGTCCCTTTGTTCAGTGTTTCCATGGTGTATATACTACCTGACTGTTAGTCACTCAGTAATTATCATGGTTACTAGATACTACATCAACTAGATCAACTAGATCAATTGTCATGGTATCTCTCAACATCATGATTTACCTCACTTCATCACATGTCCTCTCACATGGTCACAAGAAGGGTGAGTACAGTACAATAAAATATTTTACGAGAGCACATTTAGCTTTTATTACAGTGTATTGCTTAAATTGTTCTATTTTATTACTCACTATTATTGGTGATCTTTTAGTGCACACAAGTAAACTTTACTGTAGGTAGGTATGTACTGGAGAAAACATGGTACATGAGGGTCCAGGACTGTCCTTGGTTCCAGGCATTCACTGGGAGACATGGAGTCCTTGTCACCCATGGATAAGAAGTTACCATTGCACATGATTTCAAGGGCTTTGTGAACCATAGTTTGAAAATCTGTGCTCATCTGTTCCCTTTGTCCTAGAAATGTGTCCACTCAGTGTCACTAGCAGAAGGACCCCACTTCCTTAAAACACCCTAGAGAAGGACATCAGAGCAGAAGATCCTCTTAGGATCCTTGACATTGCACCACTTGGACACAAACTAACACGGCTCTATGCCACCCAACTGCAGCTTGGTCCTCATGAGTCTTGTCCTATTCTCAGCGGAAATCGCATGGTGGTGCTATCACCTTAAACCATCCTTTTAAATCTCCTAAGGTATTAATCGTTTTTATATTGGAATAGGAATTAAAGGGATCTATAGAGATAATAAATGATTCTTATTTTCAGTGAGCTGTGAATTAAATTTTTCTGCTATAATTCTTCTTCTTATTGGGGGCTTAACTGTTTATCTCTCCCCAACCACCACCACCAAATACTGTATGTTGAAGCCTTAGTCACCAGTACCTCATAATTTGACTTTATTTGGGGATATGCTTGTTGCAAATATGCAATTAAATTAAGATGAGTTCCCACCCTAAGAGTAGGGTGGGCCTTAATACAATATGACTGATGTCTATTAAGACAACTGTGTGAAGATGACAGACACACAGGGAAAACTCCAAGTGACAACAGAGGCAGAGGTTGGAGATTTGCAGCTGCAGGCCAAGAAGGTAGAGGGACAACAGAGGATCCTTTCAGTGCAGAGTGAGTGTGGCACTGCTAATCCCTTGATTTGGAACTTCCAGCCTCCAGAATGGTGAGACAATACATTTCTGCTGTCTAAGTCACTTGGTTTATTGTACTTTGGTTACTGGAGCCAAAGAAACCAATATGCTTACATAAATGGCTTATGTTTGATCAAATATATAAGATGTATTGATCAAGATAAAAGTATGCTACTTGTTTTTTGACCCATTTCTTCTCTTTTTGGGGGACTTTGGAAGTTTCTCAATTAAGAAGCTATTTTCAGGAATAGTAATGCAAGTTTCCAATTTGCATGTATTTAATTAAAATTTATAAGTGAGTAGCACTCCTTAAAAATGATCTATCCTAAATCCATCTAGGATTCAAAGAGGCACTGAACTGAAACAACTTACTACCTCTGCAGGCTTTAATAGATACGCTGTTCTAAGAATAGCATAGCATTCTTCTAAAATTAAAATAATCACTAAAGCTGGGTGACAGAATGCCTTTATGTGGGGCCTCCACAGGGCTGGCTATGCCAGATTTAATTAAGGAGTTTTATCCGCACCAATAAATTATTATCCAAGGTAAAATAAAAGTTATTCGATTTGTTCACACTCAATTTCGTTTAGGTGTACAATTAGTGGTTTAACTCTATTGCAAAATAATTCAGCCAAGAAATCAATTTTAGCACCTACAAAAAAGCCCAACCAGGCTATAATTACACTATTCCAAATGCTAACTGCTTACAATTTTGGATGGAAATTATAGATACATGTATATATGTAATTTCATTGTTTACCACCAAAAATTCTCCTTGCATAAAACATGGGAGGATTGTTTACATTATTTATGACTCTCAAAGGATTCAGATGTTCTTTTAGAGTCTCTTTTGGACTGACCCATAGTATGACTTCTAGAGCCTTTCTGGATCTAAAAATTCCAGGTAAAACATCTGGAACACTCTAAGACCCATATTAGTAATTAATCGGCTTTCCCAGCTATATTTGTACCTTTTCTTCTCATGCAGTCAGAGAAAGTAGGATGAAGCAGAGAGCCCCATAGCAGGAGGCTGCAGGGACCAGGAATCAGTCAAAGTAGTATCTGGGACCTCAGAAGCAGGGCCTGAGTTTCAGCAGGTGGAGGACAGGGAAACGGGGCTTTGCTGTCTGTGGTGTCAGCATTCTCAGCTGGGTTGTCACATCTTGGTACCCTCATCTAGCGGACATTATGGTTCTATCATGTGTTGTCTCCTCCAAAGCTCATGTTGAAATTCGATTGCTGTTATGGAGGTGGGTGTTGAAAATCCGTGGGGAGTAATACCTTCGGTGCAGCACTGGGTTCATTCCTGCAATAGTGACTGCATTCTCACACAGGACTGGTTTGGTTACTACAACAGTGGGCTCCTATCAAGCAAGGTCACCCCTCATACACTGCCCCTTCCACCTGAAGATGTGTGCCCTTCTCATTGTCCACCATGTCATGTGCAGCAGGAGGCCCTCACCAGGAACTGAGCAGACACAGTCCAACCTTGGGTTTCCAGCTTTCAGAGCCATGCATTAAATAAACTTCCTTCCCAAAGGACCCAGCCTCAAGTATTCTGTTATAGCAACAGAAAAGACTAACACAGGGGCTTAACAACTAATAGGCTTCTTGGTGAAAACAATGTCTTCTTCCAAATAGGAAATTATATATGTGCTCTAAGCAGCAATGATGTGATCATATTCCATGAAGAACAGTGGCATTCTTAAGATTCTCAATGACTTCTAGAGCCTTTCTGGATCTAAAAATTCCAGGTAAAACATCTGGAACAATCTAAGAATACAAAATCAGTACATATTTGATTTGGGTTTTGTTATTTTGACAATATTCTCTCACTCTGTCAAAGTCACTTCACTGTGATAACAGTGCCTTGCATTTATTTGGGTAACAAGTCACTTGACAAAGACCCAACACACCCATCTCACCTCAGGAAGCAGATTTGCAAGTGATTATTCCTGTCACACCCATTTCAGGAAACTGAGTGAATCAAAGAAGAAATGGAGGATTGAAGAAGTCATTCATCCAGGGCCCTACAGCTACTATGGCACATTTTTTATGCATATTTGATATTTGCATTTCATAAGCAATGATAAAGGCTGAAAGCCATTGTCATATTTGCTGTAAAAAGTTATCCTGCAAAATGTTTCTTCCTGGAATATTGCTTTAGTACTGTATGGAACTGCTGTCCGAGCGCTGGGGCAGTTGTGCAGGAAACCAGATGTGCATTCCTCTGGACTACCTCCCCTTCTAGTGACACCCACATGTCTCTCCAAGACGCCCTGGCAGGGAAAGAGGAGAGTGGGAACTGTTTCAGAGAGTGAAGATGAGAAAGGCAGGGGAACGGTGATGGTGAGAAGGCTGGAAAGTCTCCAGATGCCAACCACTGACCAGCGAGGGTCTCACTCAGGGGTTTCATGACGTTAGTGCTAACTGTGAGAAGAGATGGCGATGAATGCAGTGCATCCAGAAGAGGGAGAGAGAGGTGAGCGGTGGGAACAGAATTCTCTCCTGAGGAGCTGTTAAGAACTGGGCACATTTGGTCCCAACTGGAGCTGTCTCATTTTCCCATTGCAGAGCCAGCAATAGAGAGAGGCAGGAGATATTCTGTGGTGGCTGCAAGGGCATAGTGACATTACTGAGAAGACACTGCCAGGAAAGGAAATTCCCCTGCATTCCAGAAACAGAGTTCCAACAGTTACAGCAACAAATGGTGCTCAGGGTGTTCTGGGGAACTTTCTGCTCTTGGTGGGAAGCATGCAAGCATGACCAGATGGCTGTCAACAAAGCAGCACATAAATTTCATCTGAGCAGTCCTGATGCATTTTCTGGCCTTAACTGCTGGTGTTTCTAAGTTCTACTTGGACTCTTGGTCTACTCAGATTATCCTTTGATGTTCGCAAGAAACTGCTCCACACAGACTTTCTGCGGCCCAAAGGAGAGAGACCCTGGTGGGACCTGCACCATGCGGTTGACTCGGGGGGCCAGGGGAGCAGGGAGCTCCGCCCCTCTCTGGGGGGGCTGTGAGTGTGGCAGACTTTTGGCAGCCCGAAGGAGAGAGACCCTGGCACGTCGGGACCTGCACCATGCAGTTGACTCAGGGTGCTGGGAGAACAAGGAGCTCCACCCCTCTCTGGGGGGCAGCTGTGATCCTGCAGGTGCACGGGGTAAGAATCAGACATCTCATGTCATCCTGTCCCCTGTCCCGTGTCCCTTCCTCCCTTAGCAAGTGGGAGCCAGTTAACTACACATCTTGTGAAAAGATTGGCTATGGTATTTAGTATGAGCTCCCCATATGCAAAGATATGGACAACCATTTGGAAGAAAACAAGAGACAGTACGACAGATAGTGAAGATCCCTGGTTGTCTAGCTTTGAAATTTGTGCTTTCTTATGTCCCGTTCTGTTCTGTTTTGTTGTGTTTAATTTTACCCCCTTAAAATAAAATTTAAAATATATATAAAGAGGGGAAAAGAAAGTGCTCTAAAGGATATAACTGCATGTATGTTTAAGTGTGTAAGATAGATGACCACATTACTGTTTTTGTTAGATTGTTGAGCAGAACTGTTAACAGTCTCACTGTTTGAATGTCTACTTTGTGTGCTTTAATTTTGTAACTTGAACAACTGTTTCCAATGATGACAACTTATCAAGTGGCGATTTCTTAGTGTTTTTGTTTTGTTGTTGTTGTTATTATTATTCTTTTATTTTTTGCCTTTGGAATTCTGTATTGTTGCTACCCTTTTTCTGTTTAGTTTGGTTGTTTTCTTTTTCATTTTTTCACTTTAAATAAATTTTGGTTTTTTTTTAAAGAAACTGCTCCACAGGGCAGTGATTCTTTCCTCTTACTATTGATCTCAGGGTCATTGCAGTTTCATTTCTTTGGTTGGTGCCTTCTATCTGGGCTCCTAGTCTCTGAAGAGTGATGTAAAACCCCATAGGAAAACTGGAGTGCTGATGGGAAATCTCCATTATCTGCTGGTGCACTTAGGTCCCTCAGTAGCTTCAGTGTCTCCCAAATATGTCACACTCTGTAGCACCTAGTGAGGTCTAGATGAGCAAACTTCATGACCTGGACAACTCAGCACATGAAGGTGAATTTTAGCTTAACAGTGAATTGTGGGAATAATATTCCAGGCTTCAAGGATAAAAGAGAAGGGTCAGAATTCAGAATATCTTTGAACCCTGTAAAGCACATACAAGTTAGAACTTAATTAGCAAAGTATTATTTATGTTTGTTTGTTTTGAGACAAAGTCTCACTATGCAGTTCAGACTGGCCTTGAACTCACTTTGTAGCCCAGACTGGCCTCAAACTCACAGTGACCCTCCTGTCTCAGCCTCCTGAGTGCTGGGATTATAAGCATATATACCACTATGCCTGGTTATACATGATTCCAAAAAGTATTCCTAGTAAAGGGGAAATATAGCATTTTCTTGAACTTATTTGTAAATATATAAAAATATATAGCATGTATCATACTAAATGAAGTATTTTAAAAATTTCTTTAAAATAAACCAAAAATACCAGTGAACATTTTACTGAAAGTCCTATGTTATAAAATAAGACAAAGGAAAAATGCATTAGTTCTACAAATTATAAAACAGTGCTACATTATTTGCAGATAATATGCTTGTCTACTTTGGAAAACCCAAATGAATCTGAGTTTAGTAAATATACAAATGTCAACTGCATATCCATATGCCTGCAATTACTGATTAAAGCAACACCAAATTTAAACATATGATTTATAAAAGCAACATGAAAAATAAAGTTCCTAGGAATAAACATGACAAAAGATTAAAGGACTGTCATATAAATATTGTTAAACTTTCTCAGTAACTTCTAGCAGTTGTGTGAGCTGTTATCAAAATCTCATTGTCTAAGAAGTTTAAACATATACTCACTTTATGTCCCAGCTATGCTATTTTCAGGAATATCAGATAGAAATCTTTTTCATTTGCACCAAACATACATATAGAAATCTTTATAGTTGAATTATAATAGCAAAACATAAAAATAATGTCCATCAACAAGAAATATCATCATCAAATGTCCACCAACCAAAAATGGATAAACATATAATAACAGTAATAGTAATACAGAAAGTGACAGAGAATTTTGAGAGGCAATGGCCTTGATGGTGGTGATGGTTTCATATATAATTATCTCCAAACTCTCCAAGTTGTGAGCATTAAATATGTGTGACTTCTTACAGATTAGTCATACTTCAACACGGTGGCCCAAAAGCTACATACATGGTCTGTATCTATTACACACACTGAAATACTGCTCAGCTAGGAAAACACACCAATCAGAGCATGCACACTAGAATAGATTAAGCTCCAAGGTAAAAAAGTGAAGGAAAGAAGCAAAAGATTAAATAATGTAAACAGTATACAAAAAACTTGTTTTTGAAGATACACATGTATACAACTATAATGAAAAGCATAATTGATTATAACAATACTCAATATAGAATTTTTATGAGAAGAGAGAACTTGGAGAAGCAGACTGAGCTGAAAACTGAATGCGATTGATGGAAGTGTGTGCAGGTCATGTCCAGCAGTTGACCCCTTGAGGATCCCCTGTTACTGCTCCTGGCACCACAGCTGTTAACCCTAATTTTCTTCCTGATTTTAACTCCAAATTTTAGATCTTTGGTGTGAGAATTCCATGACCATGTTTAAGTCATGTGTCTGCCTTTTGTTGCCAATAGTAGGGATGAGCAAATATAGAGTCTGTTGAGCTTATGGACTTTGCAAACTTAGGAAGGAAATTAAAATGATAGATAATACAGATGAGTGGATGGGTAGGTACATGCATGGATGTATTCATGTGAGAGAGGATGGATGGGTAGGTAGGTAGATGGGCAAATGGATGAATGGAAAAAGAAGGTAAATGCAAGAAGGAGAGAGAGAAAGTAATAAGGGAGTAGAGGCTAAAATCATCTACAATGCCCATTAAAAAGTTTATGTTCCTTAAAGCATACATCAGAGCTGTAGTAATTAAGACCCTATTGTATTGGCATAAAAAAATGTCATATATCAATGGAATGAATTTGAGATTCTAAATGTAAACACATCCAGAGATAACTGATCTTTAACAACAATGCTAAGAACATGCACTGGGGAAAAGACAGACTTTTCAATAAATAAGGCTGGGAGAATTGGGCATCCATGTACAAAAAATGAAACAAGACCCCTATCTCTCACTAATCAAAAAAAAAACGCTCCAAATTGATTAAAGACTTAAGTGTAAGGCCTAAAATTATGAAACTACTAGAAAAAAACATAAGGGAAATGCTTCCAAATATTGGTGTGGGCAAGAAGTTTTGGACAAGATCCCAAAAGCAAAAGTGGCCAAATGGCATTGCATCAAACTAAAAAGCTTCCGGGCAGCAAAGGAAACAAACAACGGAGTGAAGAGACAACTTACAGAATGCAAGAAAATCTTTGCAAACTAAACATCGAACAAAGGATTAATAACCAGAACATAGAATTCAAATAACTCAGTAATGAAAATCTCACAAATAACCCAATTTTAAAATGGGCAGTAGATCTAAATAGACATTTTTCCAACAACTACATGAAAAGATGATTAAAAATCATTAATCATCAGGAAAACACAAGTCAAAACTACAGTGTGCTATCACCTCACTCTAGTAAGAATGACTGTTAGCAAAAGGCAAAAGATAAATTCTGGTGAGGATGTGGAGACAAGAACACATGCACACCATTGGTGAGTATGTAAGTTAGTGTGTGCACCAGGGTAAATGCAAGGAAAACAGGATAGCAATTCATCAGAAAACTAAAACGGAACCTACCCCATGCTCCAGCAACCCTACTCCTGAATATCCATCCAAAGGAAATGAGTCAGTAGGTTGAAAGGACAGCCAATCACCATGTTTTTCAGCACTATCAACTGATGGCAAGAAATCAAATCAACCCATTCATCAGCTTACGAATGGATAAAGCAAAGATGGCACATAAACGCAGTGGGATACTGCTCAGCCACAAAAAGGATGACATCCTATTGTTTGCACTAACACAGATGGAACTGAAGACCACTGTGTTCAGTGAAATATGCCAGGCACGGAAACACAAGCACTGTACCATGTTCTCACTCATATGTAGACTCTAGAAAAGGCAGTCTCATTGTATTTGAGTAGAATGGTAGTGACCAGAAGTTAGGGACCCTGAGAGGGCGGTTAAGTAATAGTTACTAAGTTAGAGTTAGAAGACGCTGGTGCACTACTGTGCTGCACATGGCTATAGAAAGATGACTTGAGTGTTTTTAACATAAATCAATGATAACTGGGAAGAAGTGTTTACCTTGTTTTATATATTATATAATGCATACATGTAACAAAACAGCCCATGATGTCCTGTGAGTATGCATAATATTATGTATCAGTTAAAGATTTTTTTCAAAAAAATGTAAACTTTTAAAAATCTTCTAGTTTCTGAACCCCACTGGTGGGGAAAGAAATAGAGAAATTGTCCATGTATTTAACTTTTACCCCAGATGATATTTTAAAATTTAAGGGTTACTTGCATAAATAATACAGTCACCCACATCTATGACTTTTAGTGACTTTGCCTTTGTTATTTGAAAGTTTGAGTGTGTCCTAAAAGACTCTAAATTTTTTTCTTCAAATACAGTTTTTTCAGTCCATCTACTTATTTCTATGTGTATTTCTTAAAATTGCATAAACAGCTATTTCAATTTAAGAATGAACACTTTGAAAATGTGAATATTTAGAGCCTCAAGAAAATACTACTTGAGTATTTAAAATAAGCAATGATTGTTGTCACTTAGCTGGCAAAGCCTAAAGCCAGGCACTACTGTAGGCATGCTGGAAGTCTCACCAATGTATCCCTTCCAACAAATGAAATGCTCACATTGTGTATTACGAAACTAAGGTATCAAGTTGTTAAATAACCTTCCCCAGCTAATGAATAGTGTGACTGAGGTTTGAATGTAGTCCAATCCGAGTCTCAGTCACTATTGAACACTCAGCAAATATTGACTTGATCAGACAAAACATAAATTTAAAAATCTGCCAAATTGATCATAAATAAGTCCAGCAATTGAAATAGAGCAAAATAAACAAATACAGGTTTCTATCCTCTACAGTGACGTCTTCTGTAATTTGGCCCAAATAAATCTTCTGTGTCCGTCCCAGCTCGAGGTGGCTAATGCAGATGTTAACAAACGTTTCCTACTGAGTTCTTATGGAGTTAGCAAGCTCACCTGCTCTGATCGTTCTTTTTTCACGCTTTGGAAAACAGATTTACCAAAGAATAATCATTATTCAGTAAGCTGCACACATTTAGCATATACAGGTTGATGGTGCAGCGTGGATAGACGCGTAACCCAGGAAACCATCACCACAATGCCAAGGCGGTAGACATAGCCATCGCCTCCGAAGGTTTCTTTGAGTTTCTCTGTTCTATTTGGTTTTGTTTGAGTCTGTTTACTCTAAGCACACCTGACGTGAAATTTAGCCTTTTAAGTTTTTAAATGCACAATGCAGCATTTTTAACTACAGCCTGACTACTGTACAGCAGTTCTCTACAACCACTTCCTCTTGCATGATTGAAGCTTCCTACCTACTGAACAACTCCCATTTCCCCTCCCCTCCATCCTATTCTCTGCTATGCATTTCGCCGTTCTAGGTGCCTCATAGGAGTGGAATCATGCAGTTTTTGCTCTTTTGTGTCCCGCTTACTTCACACAGTCCAGTGCCCTCAGGTGCAGCCACCTCTGAGTGGGAGGATTTCCTAAATGTGACGCATACACGAGCAGCTCCCCAGGATGAATGCATCCGCTGTGCATCCCAAACATGTACCAACAAAACTTTCAAATGATACCATTTTGTCAATATCTCACTTGCTCCACGGAGCCACTGCGGAAAGACCATCGCATTTTCATTATCCACTCACCTGGCAGTGGGTAAGCAGGTTGGTTCCGCAGCTTGGCTCTGTGGATGGCGCCACAGTGGACATGGGAGTGTCAATGCACCCAGCACGCTGACTTCAGTTCTGTGGGGTGCGTACTCAGACGTGGAGGCCGGCTTACAGGGGGGTTCTCTTTTTATGTTTTCGAGGCATTTCCGTAGTGTTTTCCATAGTGACTACACCATTTTACACCCCCTCACTATGCAGAAGATTCCCGGGTCCTGAGCACCCTCCGGACACACTGCTCCTACCTCCCAGGGCAGCAGCCTGATCTCAACAGTGGAAGCTGAATCTTCCTGTCTTAATGGCACCATGCACTTTTGGAGGAGCCTGAGGCAAACCTTAACGGCTCTTACCTGCTTTATATAATTCTCTATATTCCAACCATTCAGCATTCGAACTGGATAAAATATAGTCATTCACTTCAAATGAGGATTTAAATCAAATTTAATTTTTCCCACGTACACTGCATATCCAACAATCAGAAACAAAAATATGTGACAGAGTCAGAACAGGTGTAAATGAGAAAACAGATGTGTGGATTGAGTGGCATGGCTGCAAGAGCTCACCCTGAGCTCCGTGAGGGCCTCCCACACGTTCAACAGCAGGACGTGGTCCCTGCCCCTGGTGCACCTCACACAGACAAATACCACCAACTATGGTGACAAAACAAAAAGGGATAATATATACTAAAGGACTCAACTGAATATTCCCACAAACAGATGGAAAAACTGTGGGCTGGATGGCAGAGCGTTGTGTGATTCACACAACTGGTTGAACCAACATACCCAGCAGGGCCTATTAATGAACAAATGTCAACATACAGCGAGCTCTCTATTGGTTCTGTCTTCACAGTGGTTTTCTCCAGCACGTTGATAAATGGTCTAGGTAAGAAGAAAGACAAGCTAAGTGATGAAATCTGTGATATTATGATATCAGGAATGATAGTAAAGCACCAAATAGCAGAAGCAGAAGCCTGGAAGCTTGCAGTGTGTCTCCATGGTCAGCGTGGTCAGCGGTGTTGTGTGTCCAAACAAAGGGCCGAGATGCACTCATCATGACCAGTATGGTGCTTACCACACCTGTGGGGCCCACGGAGGGCCACACATCTGAAAGGAAACTTTGAGATAGAGCTCTCCTGGGAACAGTGACCAGCACAATGTGACTCAAACCTCTAACTCCACCTTAGCAGGGGAGTTAGAGCCTACAATTTGGTGGTAGTCATTTCCATACACTGAAAAGAATAGATAAAAAGTAGGACTTCTGTTTATTCCGTGTCATTTACAAGACTGACCGGACACAAGACGCAGGTTTTGACTCTACAGTATAAGTCATCCAAAGGGAATGGAACAGAATACTGAGTTACTACTTAGTGCGGGAAACTGGGCTTCGCATGTCATGTCACCCTATCAATAATAACTTTTCTGTTGCTGAATAATACACTGCTATGAAAATTAGAAGCTGAAAACAATTTGTTATTCTTATGCTTCACCATTTTATGGGCCTGGAAGAGGGGATAACAGCTGTCTCTGTCCCAGGGTATCTTTGAACCACAGCTGGAAAGTCTTGAATGGCTGGAATCTATTTAGGTAACTCTCTTCCCATTGAGCCAGTCCGTGTGTGGGCTTCCCCACCATACGGCAGGCACTGGAGGAGAGAACTCAGGACCCAAGAGAGTGAGACAGAAGCTGCCTCTCCTCCTCGGTCTCATCCAGGCACTGGAAAAGCATCGCTGCCTCTCTACCCCCTAACTGAAGTACAGGACATTCAAGGAAAGGGAACGAGCAATCTCAGAGGATCTGTGGCCACCACCAACCCATCACACAGGTGACAAAGTACAGGAAGGTAGGGAGCGGCAGCACGGGGACTCGAGCCTGATCCCCAATTATCAGTCCCCTGCTATTTCTCATTACCTCACCTCTGTGACTGTATGCACCCAGGGACCCAGCGTCTCCTCTAGGATGACCTTAGTCTCTGTGTTTACAGCCACACCTTGCTTCTGAGATCCAGAGCCTTATCTCCCAAGATGATCTCCATTATCACAGCAGGACGTTCTTAGGTAACTGACCGCATGTCTCCATATGAATTTCCTGATAACAATTTATGTGTAGCACAGTTCCCTTCTCCATTCCAAACTAGACAACCTAGCACTCACCAGACCACTCTGGCCCAGACCCTTGTGAGACTTCTCTACCCGTTTTCTCACTCATTTCCTATGTCCAGTCAGTGGCCAGCACCTGACCACTCTCAGGAATCATCGTGGCCTACAAGTTGCTCAGAGATCAACACCTCTGCCTCCCTCAGACACTGTCCCGCTCACACCCAGCCGCAGCCCTGCCACTCCTCAGAAGTCTCTGCCAAAGCCACTTCTCAGAGAGAGAATCCCATTGATCACGATAGCACCATACCTATGTACCTGGCAACTGATTTATTGTCTGTATCTCCTGCTAGAACAATGCTATCCCATACAAATATGATTGGCTCCAGGTATATACTTTTACATTTTAAGGCAGACATATTTTAAGAGGTACTAAGAAACTGACGAAATTAAATTCAAGAACTTGTTTTACTTAACCCAAGATATCAAGAATACTATGATTTTAAACATGTAATCAACTTAAAAAATTGTTACTGGAATTCCTTACATTGTTGGTCTAAATTTTAAAATCAAGCATGTGTGTCACATTAGGCACTTCTCACCCAGACTGACTGATCTCAAGAGCTGGATTGTCATGAGTGCTAGGGTGATCCCAGGTGTCCCAGGTGTCCCAGGTGATCACTTGGGACAATGTGGGTCTAAGGAGAAGCTCCCGGAGAGTGTGGGCTTCCACTGGTTCATCTCACTGGTAGCCCAGCAGGCCCAGCCATGCTGAATGTTTTCTGGTACCAGGCACACATGATACAACAAATGAAATGCATACACACACACACACACACACACATGCACGCATGCACACAACTAGGAAATGGGACGAGGTTCCCAAACATTTCTAACCATTATTTCCTCTCTATAACCAGTGGTATATCCATAACTCTGACCTCATTCATTGCAAAAATGAAAATAAAGCAACATAACAACAAGCAGCTCAATTAAAAATGGGCAAAGAACTTGATTACATTTCTCCAAAGAAGATATACAAAGGGACAACAGCAAATGAAATGATGGTCAGTGTCATTTATCATGAGGAAGGTGAAAATCCAAGCCAAAATGAGATACCACTTCCTGTCTATTTGGATAGCTATTTTAGATAGATGGATGGATGACTAGATGGATGGATAGCTATGTATCTCTCTGTTTTCTTCTTAAAATTCTTTATTTTACTCTTTATATATACTTTGCTTCACTCAAGTGAGAGACAGTATTTAAGCTTGTGTTTGATTTATTTCATTTAATATGATATTTTCCAGATATGTCCATTTTTCTATAGCTGTCTCATGTTTATCCTTCTTTATACCTGAGCAGTACTCAGTTGTATATAGATGCCACATTTTCTTTATCCATTCATCTGATAGACACATAGGCTGCTTCTAAGATTTACCTGTAATGAATTGTGCTGTTATGAATACTGCTATGCATGTATTGCTGTAATATGACATCTCTAGCCCTTTCAGAAGTATGTAGAAGGGAAATAGCTGGATCAAATGGAATTTCCATACTGATTTCCACAGTGGTTGTACTAGTTTACATTCCCACCAACCATGTAGAAATGTGTTCCTTTTTCACTGAAGTCATAACGCCATTTGTTATTATTTAATTTCTCAATGACTGCCATTCTTTCTAATGGGGATGGGGAGGTGAAAAAAGATTAAAAATGTGGCATGTACATGGACCAAGTACCCACAATGAATTTAACATTACAGGTCATAAACATGTGCTAAAAATAATAACAATACCAAAAATAAGGAAAAAGAATCTAGAGACAGAAGGAGGGATATGGGTGGGGAGGGGAAAGGCAACAAAAAAGAATGAAGATGTGTCGGGTACATGTAGCTACTCCCTAAGATGAAATAAACTTCATATATTGCAAATATGGACTAATAAAATTTTAAAAATTTTAAAAGATATAAATATAGGTATGTAGGCATATGCAGAAAATAACACATATAGAAGAGGATGTGGAAAAATTGGAACACTTGCATGTTGCTAGGGGGAATATAAAATGGTAATGTGGTGTAGCTGCTGTGGAAATGGATATGGTGGATCCTCGCAGCCATCAAACCTAGGCTTCCTACGTGGCCCTGCAATCCTGCTTCTGTGTGTGCACCCAAAGAACTGTGAGCAGGCCCATGGCCTCATCAGCAATCCATTGGTGGAAGACAAATTAACAAAACATGTACACGCAATACGAAATATTATTCAGACTTTCCAGGGAAGGAAAACCTGAACTGCACCTCGGCACAGGCGCACAGTGAAGACATCATGCTAAGTGACATAAGCTAGTCACAAAGGGACAAATACGGTGGCAATCCCCTCCTATGAAGTACCTAGCAGAGTCAAATTGATAGACATAGAAAATAGCGTGGTCCTCACCAGGGGTCAGAGGAGCGGGCAATGTGGTGTCAGTACTTTGTGGGTGCAGAGTTACAGGTGGGGAAGGGGAAACTCCTAGAAAGAAGTAATGACCTTGGAACAACAGTGTGACTGTACTTCAGCCCCAGAACTGCTCATGTAAAAATGGTTATGGTGGTGCATTCTATATTATGCATTTTAGTAGAGCAAAGCAATAGCATTTGTACAGCATAAGGCGACATTATCCCTGAGACTCTGTTACCTCTCCCATCACACACCGGCCCCTACTCCGGCGCATATTCCAGACTGCAGCACAGGGCTGCTGAGCAGCACAGAGCAGCAAAGCAGATCCCTGCTCCTCTGCATCCCCCCATCTGCAGATGTGTAGATTCAGCTCGCTTATCTGAGTCTATCTTTTAAACTACAGTGGTTGGAAGATATTTATTATGGCAAAATGTGAAAAATGGAGAAAGCACAGGGGTGAGGGAGAGGTGTGTGTGACTGGTGCATTTGTAAATTCATATTTATACCCCAATGATGTTATTTTTAGTCTGCTAAAACTAGTCCCACCTGCTGGTTTCTTTTGGTGACCCAAATCTGTGTGTGCATTCACCATATGCTTGGAGTCAGTGTATCGGAGCTGTGTTGGTCCCCCAACTGGCTTTATGCAGTGAAAGCAGCACAGACAGAATCCGAGGCACGTAGGCCTGGGAGCCTGGAATCCCATGCCATGCAGCACGCGGTGTGAGTAGGAGCTGAGGGAAGCAATAAGACCTAATAACCTCCCTCGCTCTCCTAATTGCTTTCTTCTCTTCACAAAAAAAACCACACCAGCGGCTCTGGTGGCCCTCGGGGAAATCTTTGCTTGTTATGAGGCTGGTGGGCAATTCTTTCATCACTGTGAAATGCTGGCAGTTTGTGTCAACAAATCCAATTTCAATCAATCAATAGACAACCCTCCTCCTAGTGCAGTCCTCATAGCTAGGCAGAGCTGCAGAGCCAGCCTCCTTCTACCCACTGCCCATGCGCCATCAGGGATGCCACTGCATCCCTGAGCCTCGGACAGCCATGGCATGCCTGAGCCTCGGACAGCCCGCTCAGACCGGGTGTGACAGAGAGCACCTGACAAAGTTGGTCCCTCCAGCAGAGAACCACAGATCACAGAAAGACATTGCAGTGAGTGAGTCAGAAGAGCCAGGTCTGTGTAGCTGGATGTTGGTACAATGTCTGGTTGTGCCACTGCAGACGGTACACTCTTGGCAAGTTCTCCAAGACTTGGACCTCTAGCTTTCTACTTATAAAGTGGGCACAATCATAGGAGACTGTGGGATAAATCAGTGTGATATTGCAAGCCAGTCTCTTTGCCTGGTCCCTCACTGAGTAAATAGAGAAAGAGGTGTTGGTGCAGATTCCTACAAACCAAACAGGGCAATAAAAATGGGAGCTACTGTGCATTTTACAATCCTCATTAGCGTGTCATCATCATTACCATTATCGGCGCTGAGGTTCACACAGAAAAAAGCCCAGCACTCCGCCAGTGGGGCAGGAACCAGCCCATGTGGTTCTATCCATGCAGGAGGAGAACCTCCAGCCTCCAGCTCATGAAGGTTACAAAGCAGAGATGCTCACTGGATGCCACTGATGTTTACAAAAATAAACAGTCAATCTGCAGTGTCTTCATCAGACAGCTGGTACATGGCCACCGGACAGAAGGTCACTCCCAGGTAGCAGTGTTTGACCCCCTGAGATTTATGCATTTCCCTGGGGAGCTAGAAAAAAAACAGACTTCTCCAGAAAGGAGCTCTCTTCCTTGCATGGGAGATTAAGCTTTAAAGATGGAGAGCTGTTCTCCTTTGGGTGCTAGAAGCCCCTGCCAGCCCATAGGCAGTTAAACACAACCCTACTTCTCGCCTACAGCTGTCACGCCTAGTGGATCAGGGTGAGGTGCCACTGCTTAGTCTGTGGAGTCCCCAAGATGAAAGCAGCAGTGAAGCCCTTCAGAATAAGACAGCGGGGGACAAAAACAAACTAATCAAGGCACGCACAGCTTTACCCACGATCCTGACACGAGAGGAGCATGATGTTTTTAACTAACAGATACAAACATTCCAACAGCAGAAAATGGTTGAAAGTCCTTCGGAGTGTGCTTCCTGGTTGCTGTTACTGCTGCTGCTGTTTTATTTAATTGGGAAGGGACGGAGAGTAATTAGAGGCCAGGTTTTTAGACGCAGAATGCCCTACTATTTATTGACTTGCCACGCTGAGGCAGGCACAGTGGGAGGCCCTTCCACATTTACTACTGCACTGTATTTGTCATAATAACTCTGCATGGCAGGTCTAGGGACCCTTTTGTCAAATGAAGAAGCTGAGATTCTAGCAGAACCAGAGGGCTGAGGAACTGGGTGTGGGGCAGGTAGTGAGTGATGAGACATTGGTGGAGACTTGCCCAGAATCACAAATCAAGAGACCCTAAAGATCCAGACCATTTCAGACCCCCTCTGATCTCTCCTTACCTGCTTGCTCTGGGCAGGAGACTGGTGGGTCCTGGTCAGAAGTGGCTTTGGCTGATGCAAGTAAGTTCCACGAGGTGGAGGGGAGAGGGCCTTCTTCCCAGGCATGTCTGCCTTTAGAAGAGTGGGTGGGCTTCTCCCTAAGACAGCAAGGTCACGTGACCATTCAAGTTGCTCTCATACAGCCAAAGATTCGGAATGAGAGGGAAATGTAGAAACATGCATATGAGTTCTACCTGCTGTGAATTATAATTCGGTCTTCCTTCTGGGGCAGGAGATCCACAGTTGTGTCCACGGCCTTCCTGAAACGTATCATCGTATTATGATGAGAGAGATTAAGGAGGAGGGAAGGAGTAGGGAGCAAGGTGTAAACGTGTTTGGCAAAACGGGATGAGGCCGGAGCTTAAGTGTCGCATGGACCCAGACGCCTTCACTGCCCTTCACATTTCCGGCTAATCTACTGTGGACTTCGCGCTTGCCACCACCACAGCCCCTTGGCACCCTCTTTTGTTCTTTTGCACGAGCCCTTCTGACCTCCTGACTACAGTCTCGCCCTCCTTTATACATCCCTGGCTCCAGAGAGCTCTTCCTCAACTCCCTCGCAACTGCGACTCTCCTCTACCTTCCACCTCTGACCACGTGCCTGCTGCAGTGGCTCTGAAGTCCAGGCTCCGTGGCATGGTATGAAACTCCTTTCACGGTGGCTAAAGATGACGCTGGCCGGGATGTGCGGTGGAGTTACCTCAGCACCGCTGAGCTGGCTTCCTAGGGATGCCACAGGCTGGGCAGCTTACATGACAGAAATTTATTTCTTCACAGTTCTGAAGGCCAGAAGTGAGAGGTCAAGGTGCTGCGGGGATGGTGGATCTGGAAGCCCCTATCACTGGCTCCCTTTTGTGCCATCTCTCTGCACTGTGGCCCATTTGTGTCCCTGCACCCTGGAGTCTATGTGAGTCCTAATCTCTTCTCCTTAAAAGGACACTGATCAGCGTGGATCAGGGCATCCTAAGGGCCTCATGTTAGCTTAACTGTCCCTTTAAAAGCCCTGTGTCCAAGTCAGCCCATTCTGAGATACCAGGCAAGGGGGCTTCAACATATAAATGGGATAAAGGGAGGTGCACAATTCCGCCCATAGCAGCGCCTCCATGTGCTGTGCAGGTGTTCATGGATCAGTGGACTTTTATGTGAGTGGGCCTCGTCCAATCTTTGAGAGCCCTAAGGGAAAGACTGCACTCCCCTGGGGGAGGGGCTCTGCTGTAACAGCTGCCCTTCCCCCAGTCGGCAGATCTCAGACCTGCCAGCTCCCTCATCACTAAGCCAGTGCCTTAAACCCCTCGCTCCCACACATATGCACACTCTACTTGTTCTGTTTTCTGGAAGTCCCCAACAAATACAATCAGGTAACCCACAGAAGATACCTCCTAACACTGAAAAAGATACTCAAGGACACACAGGGAGGGGATGTCTGCGGAGAGGTGGGCGATTTGAGCTGGTATAAGGCCTTCAGGATCAACAGGGACCCAGGCTCCTTTCTTCCTTCTGCCCCACAATCCTTAGCGAGCTGCCTCACAGACCAGTGGGGCTGCTGGAGCTCCAGATAGCAATCCCGTGGCCATTCTAGCCAGGCAGGCGACAGAAAGGACAGGAAGCCTCACACACAAACATCCCCATGCCCTCCCTGTTTTAAAGTCACCTTCTGGAAGTTGAGCATGGACCTCCCCTGGAGAGGGAACTGGAAATGGGCTTCTCATTCCAGAAACCACGTGCCCAGCTCAAAACCAGCTTTTATGTAACCGAGGAAAGGGTCACTTGAGGTGACCGACACAGCAGTTACTCCATGCACCAACCGATGGGCCCCATGAGCATTTAGACGTGTCCATGTGTGCGCGTGTGCGCGCATGTGCTGGGGGCGGGGAGGGCCCATAGGAGTAGAGAAGGCTCTGTTGTGCACGGGGACCATCCTGACTTGAAAGCAAGGGCTAAGCCTGTCGAGAGAGCACCCCCAGCACCCTCGCCCCCAAGGTGGGCACAAACGCACAGTGGCATCCGGGACGCGCTCCACAGGAGGCTGCGACAGCAGCTGCAAAGCCCAGGCTGGCCGGGCTGCTGGCGAGAGCAGCCCGGGTAAGGGCATCCGCAGCAGGGCAGCAGGCGGGAGCCAGCGCCCATCTCCTCAGGGCCGAGCAGCCAATGGGCGGCCTCGCCGATGCTGTAATGCTCCAGCCCGCCGGCCCATTGGTCAGCTCTCGCTCTGGGGCCCAACTATTTATTAGTTTTTCAGAAACAGCAAACAGACAAAAACAAAATCCAGGGGAGAGGGAGGGATGCCGGCGCCCACATGGCGGGGGCCGGAGAGTGAGGAGCCGCGGTGAGGACTGGAGAGGGGACCGCCCTGAAGCTGGTAGACACCACACCCCCACCGCCTCCCCTGCAGAGGCACGCGCAACTCTGGGTTCAGCAGAGGAACTCCCTTGGCAGTGGATGTTTTGGTTTTGTTTTGATCTGTCTTTCTTTCTCTTTCTCTCTTTTTCTTTATTTTCTCTCTCTCTCTCTCTCCCTCTCTCTCTCTCTCTTTCTCTCTCTCTCTCTCTCTCCTTCTCTTTTTCTTTTCTTTTTTTGAGACAAGGTCTTCCATGTAGTCCAAGCTGGCCTCAAACTCACTATGTAGCCCAGGCTGCCCTTGAACTTCCGAGATCCTCCTGCCTCAGCCTCCCAAGTGCCAAGATTACAGGCATGCACCACCACACCTGGCCTGGCTGTGGACGTTTTGATTTTACCATTCTAACATTCACATTTCTTACTCCAGGGTCGTTCAGAGCCTCCAGCTCACCAGAAAGTGCTGGGGTGTTTGTAGGAGGTGGTGTTTCCCAAACTTGGCCCATCTCCATAGGGGGCTCCCTTGGGCACACTATGAAGGAGAAGTCACTCTGGAGTCCACACCAGTGGGCAGAACTCTGAAGGCCACCTTCCGTGGCACACCCATCTTAGGATCTGCCCCCGCCAGGCTCAGGCTCTGGGGGAGGGGGCACCCTCGGTGCCAAACAGGGCTGGGTGGGAGGAGGTGGAGGTTGAGCAACCTGGGCTGGGAACCTGCTCTGTCTCACTTCCCCCGCTTTGCACCTAGATGGGACCCGAAGAGGTAAGATCCTGACAGTCAACTAGTGCTGACACTTCCCACCACCAGCAGGACTGGGTACTGGACACAGATCCTGCCCTAGGTGCTCTGGGGAGGGGACAGCAGGGTGCCCATAACTCTAGGTATGGTGATGCTCTCACTTTGGGGGTGAGGGTTTGGTACTGGGGAGGAGGGGCAGGAAAAGGTGAAGACTGAGTTTGCCAAGTGGAACCCACAGGGTCTCCACCCCTGGACAGCGCTCTGGGGTCTGCAAACCAGGCTCTTGTTCTTTATAGGCACCCCGTGAAGGCCCAGTGCCCCCCAGCCCCCGAGAAATGCAGGCAGCCTGGGCTGGTGCACACCCTGGCCAGAGCCCCTTCCTGGTCCCCATACTGAGCT
This sequence comes from Dolichotis patagonum, assembly GCA_004027295.1. Taxonomy (NCBI): domain Eukaryota; kingdom Metazoa; phylum Chordata; class Mammalia; order Rodentia; family Caviidae; genus Dolichotis; species Dolichotis patagonum. The sequence goes on from PVJX010010592.1 coordinate 42,203, forward strand.
CCCTAACTCTGCTTGATCAGGTGCAGAGGTCAGCAGACACCCAGTCTTGAGCAGGAGGTATAGAGCCCCTGGCGGTGGGCAGGGTGAGAGTTGGCAGAGACATGTGTGTCCTTTCAGCTGTGGCATGGGGCTGGCATGGTAAGAAGCAGCTTGGGGACAAGATGGAGCAGAAGCAAAGTAAAAAACGATGAGAGAGAGAGACAGACAGACAGACAGACAGACAGACACAGGGAGGGAAGGAGGAGGGGAGAGGGAGGGAGAAGACAGAGATCTGGTGCAATCCCAGAGCCCTGGGAGTTAGTTCTCTGCTACCCTTGTCACTGCCTGAGTGTGTGACCTTGGGCCAGTGCCATCTTCTCCGGCCCAGTTCCCTTCTCTGTAAAACAAGGGGGGAGTCTGCTGTGATCGGTAAATCTCCTCCTCCTCTAGGGCCACAAAATCCTCTTCTGCAAGGATCCTTACCAACTGCAGCTGCTGCACTGTCACAGGAAGGGGCAGATGGGTGCAGGTGGCCCCGTCACGTGGAGGGGCACCCGGGATGACTTAAGTGGCACAGCACAAAGGCCTCTTTCCTCCATCCTTCCACGTCCTGCCTGCAGAGCCCCCCAGGCCCCAGGGACTGGTGCTGAGGCTCCTCCAAAGCCCTGAAGTCCTCCTGCAGCAGCTTTTCTAGGGCTCCGCCTCTGCCGGTGGCAGGCAGCCGGCAACAGAGGAGTTCAGAGGGAAATGAGCTGGGCGGGCTGGCAGGAGGGCAACTCAGTCTCCAGAGGGAGCCCGGGAGGCAGCAGTGCTGCAGCTTCCTCTGCAGGGGGACCTTGCACTGCAAACCCTATTTGCACCTTCACCCCACAGGTCTAAGGAGAGACAAGGGTCCTTTGCTCATTTACCAGGATGTCCTCTTCTCTTGCAGCTGTTTTCCAACCGTGTTTACCTAAGAATTCTTTCTTTATATGCAGTGTGAAGTGGAAGTAAGAGCAACACATTATTCAGGAAGTATTTCTTGAAATAGGTATCTGTCAAGTGCAGCATTGTGAATTGGGTGCCCAGTGGTGGCCCAGACAAACCTGGCCTGTGCTTCACAGGGCTTGAGTTAGCAGGCAAGGTCAACAGCAAACAAATGAATATTTAATGAACCCCTGTGAGGAGTGCAATGAGGAACGGTCCACAGTTTGCATGGTCCAGAAGGACTTCTGGGTAAGTCAGGGATGCCCCTACCTCTTGATGGGAACTGGCAGTGTCAAAGCTGGGACAGGGACAGGTCAGCCAACAATACTCAGGAGGAATGGACTGCACTGGCAGGTGGGATAGTGAGTACTGTTCCTGGTGGCAGGTGCTGACGTTCCCTACCATACAAGCAGAGGCCACAGCTTCTGAACCCAAAGAGCTTTCCTGAAATCCAGCTGTAATTTCACAACACATAGCAAATACAGAGGTTTACACACAAGCTAAATTCATCAGACACCTCGGGGCTGCTCAGCCTGGGAAAGGGTCATCAACATGCTCAATGAAAAGAACTTACCACTGAGGAAACTGAGCTAATAGTCTAACCAGAAAAGAAATTGAAAATCTGTATCTTTACTATCTTGGAGAGATAAGGGAAGTATCTCTGTATCAAATGCTCAAAGACAGTTGTGAATCGAAACCTAATAATTTTGAAAAGAACCTGTGAGAAGTCTTAGTGATGAAAAACTACTCATAGAGCCCTTCAGGCTATAGGATGGAGAATGAACTGCAAAGATGTGAGGTGCATATAGTTCAGGAAAGAGACAGCTGTGGCTTTGCCAAGGGTGGAGGTGGAGGAAAGGCAGGGAAGTAGGTGAATTGTAAATGTATTCTGAATTCTGTACCTTAGGACTTGTTAAGGGTCTTGGTGTGAGAGCGAGGCAGAGAGCAGCTGCTGGAACCTGGGCACACACAAGGCTGGATGCCTGCACCCTATGCAGATAGCGAAGGCCCGTTTGTCCTCATGTGCACCAAAATGAGGTGACCCTGGCTGTTGTGCCACCCTCAGATGGTGCTTGGAGGCTTTCTCTTTCCCCTGTCCCTGATGGGACGTTTCCCCAGGAGGCTGGGAAACAAGAGGAGATCCAAGTCCAGCACGGAAGGGGCCCCTCTGTGTCATCCCTGCTGCCTACAGGAAGATTTGTGGCTGTTGAGGGAGGGAAACATGATGATGGTCTATTGGGCACCCTTGATAGCAGATTCTGAAATGGGTTTTTGGAGAGGAGAAAGAGGAGTTAACACTTGTACAAGAGAAGAGTTTGGCAAGAAGAGAACCTGAAGCCCGGCTCAGGATCCTCTTGACTAGTCCAGTGGGGATGGGGGTTGGGAGCTCAGGGATCCTCAGGGTGCCTCCATGTTGGGCTGAGATGACTGCATCCTCCTGCCTGCAGCTCAATCGGTCATTAGATTCGGGATCCCTCCAAAATGAATGACACTGGTAGGACCCCCTTCTGTAGCCCATGTCAATGCTGGGTACTGGCAGCCCTTCCCACTGCCGGGACAGCAAGTCCTTACTGATAGAGACCTGCCTAGCACCTCATGGGGTTCACCACAGTGACTAAGGCCACAATCACCCCAAAGTGGCTTGAGATTCAGCCTGTTACATGCTCCTTGTACCTTGTATGTACCTGTTCTAAGGCCACTCTTATGCTTGTCTCTCCAATATTTTGGTGAAGTCAGAAGTACCCATGACAGGCCAGAACTTACCAAAACCAATTCTCACTGGGTTGGAAGAGAAAGGATTGGCTTTCTACGTGATCCACATACAGATGAACAGCCTTACTTGTGACAGTGTGTAATCTCAGCAAGAATCTTAAGAAATTCATATTCTGCAACCCTAATTCCTTGAGTTCACAATATAAATATCCTGTTGAGAAAACCAAGTCTTGCCTAGTTGAAAGCTGTGACCCTCTCCGCTGATTTAAATTCCATTTCCAATGACCTGGCTGGCTGCAGGCTGAGCCAGCTTCCTAGAACTCTTTGAAGCACTAGATGTGGGCTGATGAGCTCCCAAGGACACCTTTGAGTCCCTGTGTGCTCAGGGACTCCACACAGCACCAAAGTCTGCCTGCATGGTTTTTTTTGATGTGTGACTGTAATAACTAGGGTAAGAGGCAAGTAATATTGCACCCAAAGACCCCTCTCAGCTACTTGGTTCAGTGGAAACTGGGGTCTTTGAAATTCTGATTCGTCTCTATATTCCAGTCTTAGGGTTTTTTCCTGAGGTGACTCTGAGATGAGGATTCATGAGAAAGTGATTTACTGGGCAGTGTCTCCTAAAGGGCAGTAAGGAAGTAGAACAGAAAGGAGAAGGAAACCAAGAAAAGGTGCAAAGTCAAGCAAAGCTCCACGTTAGCAGGGCGACTGGCTCATCCCACAGGGGAGTCTGGTGACCAAGATTCCCTCCGCTCATTAGCTGAGCATTGTCATAGTTAAGGCCTGCTATGTTTTGTGTACGGTTTGAGTTGGTCCCGGGAAGGTTTGGTTCTCACCATGGCAATGCTGGCAGGTAGGACCTTTGAGAGGCAGCGTTCCATGGGAAGTTCTTAGGTCAGCGGGAGGGAGGTGTGCCTGCAGAAGGGATTGTAGGATGCCAGGCTCTCTGGCTTCTCTATGCCAATGTGATCTCTCCCTGTCCCATGTGTTCCTGCCACCCACCATGAAGTCCTCACCAGAGCTCAGCCATTACTGGCGTTATGCCCTTGCAGCTCCAGAACTGTATGCTGAGTAAACATTCTTTCTTCACAAATACCAGCATCAGGTATATTTTTTATATTAATAAAAAAAAAACTACAAGGGCTGTCTCAGTGGGATGCACTTTTCCATGTGCTTACTACTGTCTGCATACATAGGCAAAGCAGCTTCCAGAAACAGGGTGGTAGCCATGCACCAAAGAGGCATGAGTTCTGGATACTAGTAATAAAAGTGAACTGGGAGCCAAGGGCCATGAAGATAGGAAAGCTACCCAACTAAAAACAATATCTGCTATGAGTAACTTCCAGTTTCTGAGCCAGCCCTGCTGTGTCCAACACCAAGGTGGAGAATGTGAAAAAACCAGAAGTCATCAGAGTTCACTATGCTCATAGCAGGTCATCTCGGTTACTTTTCTCTCATTGATGGGACAAAATACCCAACACCCCAAATGAAGAAAGGAAAGGCTTGTTTAGCTCACAGTTTATGGAGGTTTCAGTCCATAATCAGCTGGCTTCAAGGCAGGGTGGTATGGCACCCTGGCAACACTTCAAGGCAGCGGCCAGCAAAAGCAGCCAGACCAAAAGAGGGGAGAACAAGCATCTTCTCCTCCCTTATATGGTACACAGCCCCCACCCCCATACAAGGCAGATGTAGCACTCACACCATCTCCCTGCCCTCCTGCTCAGGGTGTTTACAAAGTAAGAACCCTGGCTCCCTGCTGAGTCTCTTAGTGAGCCTCTAAACTGCTTAAGTTGGCAATGCATCAACCATAACAGAGGTGGATACTGTCTGTTCCTGAAACACCTCAAATCTATATGTAAAGTTTGTTATCTCCCAGAAATGATTTCCTGGAATTATGACAGTACACATCAATGAACTGTTAAAGGCCATATTTCATTTAGAAAAATGACTGCCTTTGCAATATATAATATTAATTATAATAGCAACAAAACAATAATCATGTGGCAAAGACTAGCATAATGCTCATCACATTTATACCTGAGCACATGGCAAAGTTGTCTATTCCAGGTCCCTAGGATCTATCTAGGCTGCTTTAGTTCTTAACAAAGAACTGCTTCCAAGTCATGTTAAGGCAGCCCTAATTTTCCTTCAGAAATCTTGAAGACCATCTGTTGAAGACAATGGTACCACAAGACAAAAGGATAGCATCCTTAAGTCCTTTGGTTATGAAGAGAACAACCTAATTGAAGTCATTTACACTAGACTTGGTTAATGAGAAATAAATATTATTAATTCACTGAAATTTTAATGTGAGCAGTTAACTTGTTCTAATATAATAAAAATTAATAACTATAGCTGCAAGAATTTATTAGGTAGTGTCTTAGTTAGTTTCTTGGTGACATCCCCAACTTACAGGAGGACCTGTTCAATTTGGTTCAGTTTTGAGAGATTTCAGTCCATGATTATTTGGTTCCAACACAGAAATGTCACAGCAGAGGAGCTTGGTTGAAAGAAAAAAGCTGCTTTGGTCAGGGTAATCAGGAAGCAGAGAGCAAAGAGAGGAGGAGGAAAGAGAAATACACCCTTCCGGGTCACATCTCCAGTGACTGGAGGCTAACCAGGCCCCCGGTGTTCTAACAGCAAGTCAGCTATGAATTCATCAGTAGACTAAACCACTAATAAGAATATAGCACATGTTCCAATCAACTTCTAAACACACGAGAACTTGGGGAAGCATCCCCGGTCTAAGACCTAACATTCTTCCCTGGGCTCCCAAAAAGATTTGTGTCCATCTCTTTATGCAAAATATATTTACTCCATCTCTAAGAGTTGCCAAAATTTTAACAGTTCCAGTATTAGTGAAAAGTCCAAGTCCAAAGTCTCTCGGGAGACACAAGGTAGATTCTTAGCTGGGAGTCCCTGTAAAAATAGAAAAGAAAATCAAACACTGCTGGCACACAATGGCACAGGGCAAACATTCCTGTGCCAAAAGAGAGGATATAGAGACTAGAAAAGAATGAGACCAAAGCAAGACCCAAACCCCACAGGGCAAACACTAATTCATGTAGTTCTGTGTGGTGCAAGCTGTGGTATGATGTGAGCTGTGGTGAGATGTAGCTTCACTCTCAAAGCTTCTTGCACTTCCTTGTTAGAAGCACACAACCTAGCTTTCCTGGGTTTCTTCTGAAATTTTGGTGGAAGCTGTCTTGATACTACAACTATTGCATTCTGCATGTACATGAAACCAGCTCCACAGGGATGATGCCAAGGTCTGTTAACAGTTTGAGCAGTAGCTGAGTCTCTATAGATCATGGCAGCAGGAACCCAAGAGGCTGAATGGCTGGGCATTATGAATGAAATCCTTAAGTGGATTCAATCAGTTCCCTAGGTGGCCCTTCTTGATCAGGGTGCCTGCACTCTCTTTTCAAAGCAATGTGTTTCAAAGGAGTTTACATTTGTCCTTTCCCATAGTTAAGGCAGTGAAGCATGAGGTCTTGCTGAATCCTGAGATGTCCTCAAGCCATCTTTTCTATTGGCTTATTTTCAATGATAATTGTTTCAGAAACTATGCTCTCCTTTGCTCCACATTTTCAGGCCTTTCCTTTCTGATGAAACTCCACACTTTTTGAACGAGAGTTTTGCTCTTGATTTGTCACTGAAAGCAACTGAAAGTTCCCATACCACAACCTGAATATTGGGCTGCCTTGGAATGTCCTCTGCCAGATTAATTAGTACACTGCCCTTAATCTCAGCCTTCTGAAAATTCTCAGAATATGGGCAAAATGTAGACAAATACTCTAGCATAACATATATAACATATATTGCCTCTGGCCCAACTGCCAATGGAATCCTTGTTGCCAACTGAAACCGCCTGAGCTTGGCCTTAACTGCATGCATTTCTATCAGCAACCTGATTTTCTGAACTTCAACTATAATCTCCTATCGAGTTTGACATGCAACATTCTTGGACTTCTCTACTTGGCATCTCCAGACTTTACCAAACTTTTGCAAACTAGCTCCAAATGCTTCTTTTTTTAATTTTTATTTTAAAGAGAATAAAACCAAGCAAAATAAAGCCAATCAAAACAAATCAGTGTAAGTGACACAGGACTTCAAAACAATATGAAATCAACAATGGTTATCATAATGCCACTTATTGTCTTCAAAATAGCTTCAGACATAGTAAAAATCAAACAAAACAGAACAGAGTAGAGCCAATAAAAACAGAATAGTGAATTCAATAAAGGACTTAAAAACAAGACAATAGAAAATCCAAATGGCAACCATAATATATTTTGCTATCCTTGAAATAGCTACCTATGCCATTGGATATAACAAAATCAAACAAAACAAAACACAATAAAACCCAATCCAACAAAACAATGAAAATGGTACAGGACTCCAAAACAAGATAATAGGAAATCAACAATGGCTACCACCTTCAGAAGGAGCTCTACCATAGATGCCACACTGCGTATCATTATCTTCTGAATAGATGATCAGACCACTGGTCCTAGACCTGAAAAGTCAGTGAAACACCAAACAGCACAAGCATCAAGTTGCATTTCAGCTCAGTAGCCATCACTGCAGCCTGTGTTTCTCAGGATCAGCAGGTTGCTTATGGGTGTGTGTGTGTAGGGGGGTCTCTTCTTATTTCCCAGCCTGCACACCAGAAGTTATTGGAGTCTGGCTGTTCCCGTAGTGGCCCGCATATGGTGCTGATTCACAGGGAGGGCTTGCTTGTTGGTGAATTCTCCAAAAACTCCTAAACCACAGGATTAAGTATAGTCATGAACAAAGATCCCACTTTTTATACCAAAATCTGTCTTACTTTTCTCATCACAGGGAGAAAATAGTTGACATAATTTAGAAGAGCGTATGTTTATATTGGTTTACAGTTTTTAACAACTTCAGTCCATGGTTAGGCAGCTTCAAGGTAGAAATGGTATAGCAGAGAGGTTTGATGGAAAAACATTGCTCATCTCATGTTGGCCAGGAAGCAGAGAGCAAAGGAAGGAGCCAGAGAGGAAGATACATCCTTCCAGGTCACACAGTGACCTGTCTCTAACCAGATCCCACTTCCTAGCAACAAGTCAGCTCTGAACTCACCCGTGAACTAACCCACTAATGAGTATAGAGTCCCCATGATCCAACTACCTTTGTAACACAGGAGGCTTTGGGGAACACTCACAAGTTAATCCACAACAAGTATTCTACTATTATTCTCATTTTGCAGGTGAGGAAATTGAGGTTTGAAAGCTTAAAAAGCCAGAGGAGCTATAATTAAAGTTTCTTAATCTCTATTCTGATTGGTCACATAAATCTTCTGTGAATTTGTTTGATGTTTCCATTGTTATGATTGGTCATATATATAATCTGTGAATTTTTTTGATGCTTCCATTGGAGTAGGGAGGAGACTATGGAAATACTTGATCTCTTGGGTGGGATGTTCAGTAGGAAGGAGGGACCTAGAGGGGAATGGCTCCACACATCAGAAGCCAACTTCCCAGTACTCCACAATTTGGTTAATGGCTTCCCCCTCTGCTCAGATGTAGTCTGCTCCCCAGTCATTGCTTCTTCATTACATTTTGCTCATTTGTCTGATATGATTGTATTGGCTACTCACTGGCAAAGAGAAGAAATAATATGATCAAAGGAGAAATCAAATCCCCAAGGCTGTGGCTCTCAAATCTAACAGGAGAAAGAAGAGAGCTCTTGTTCAGCATGTCATGCTGGTTACTTTTCCATCTCACCCATCTATCTCCTTGCAGATAGAGCTCTAATTTCATTTACCCTGGTCCAAGTTACTATGTCCTTCAGGGAATGCTACACTGCTCTCCTACCCAGTGGTGAGGATTCATGCACCAGAAAAATGATATGGGATGATTACTCCTATAAATGCTTAGCTAGAAGTATGGGAATGGGATGCAGTTCAGGGTGATGGAACTAAGCAATATACAAATGAATTTTCTGCAAATATTGTTCTTCTTCTAAATAGACAATCAAACCAGGATAAGATTTCCCATGAGCCTGCAATGGCCATGGTGTGGGAGAAGAATCAAGAAGTCAGCCCCCCTTTCCCATGAGCCAGCCAGAATGCAAGCTGGGAGACAAGAACTGCCCACTGCCCTGCACCCCCAACCCCCAGTGTAGACAACCAGCAGATTCAGAGGAACACAAGCTGGGATGATAGCAACTAAGGCACAAAAACAATTTAATGCTTGTATTGATTGTCTTTGCAGGCCAGTATCTGAGCATGTTTGGAGTATAACAATATGCACTGTAGCAACTATGGAGGATTTCCTTCTGTCTCGTTTTTGAAATTCAGTATTGTTCCTACTGTTTTATTTTGTTCCATATACTGTTTCTTTTATTCTCTTCAAAATAAAACAATTTTTTTTTAAAAAACAGGATAAGAATGTTTGCTTTTCTATATTTGTTTGGACTTAGGGTCTGTGTGTTGTTCTTAAAACCATTTGGGTCCACTAGAAGAGCAGCCTAGAAAGATAATCAAAACATTTATGATGGCAGAGTAGAAAGATGAGAATAACCTGAATTTTTGAGACATTAATAATCAATCCTGGAACTGGCGTTCCACTGGACTTCCTATTATGTGAGATAGTAAGCCGCTTAATTGTCCTGATCATGATGAAGTAAGTCTTCTATTACTTGCAGCCAAATACAGACTCTTGTAGTCAGGGGTTGTACAGAGAACAATTAGAATCAGGACACAGAATTTTTAATACTTTTTAATGATGGTCACCCAGAGTTAAACACAGAAAGTGCAGGAACTCTATCCACAACACTAAAGACTCAGAATATTCAGCCAAGGGCCAGGATCCCACAGCAATGTCCTGCATGAGTTCAGATGAAAACCTAGAGATCATAATAATGCCTCCCACAAGTCCAACTGGAGATCTAGAGCCCACAAGAAGAGCTCGTACCAGTCTGTTTTACGGATCTGTGCTAGGACGGCCCAAAGGTCAGTGGTGGAAGCTAGAAAGCCTATGCCAGTGGGGTGAAGGAGCTATGCTGGTAGGTTGAGGGTTCTACACTGGAGCTGAGAAGTTACACTCAAAATAAGAACCAGGGCTGCCCTGAAAAGCACCACAGCCATCCTCAGTGACACAGAGGTCCCGAGCTCCTCCGACAATAAGAGAACAGTAGAGTACATGCCAGAAAGCCAGCAGGATGAGTTTCTCCTGGAGAGTAAACGGCACACGTCTTCCCCTGCAGAGCCAGGAAGTGATGCTTGATATAAGGACCACAGCTGTCCCAAAGTGAACCACAGCCACTCACACCAACAAGGTCCCGAGCTCTTCTGATGACAATGGTCGAACTCACACTGGGGAAGCTAGTCATGACAATCTGTTCCAGGAAAGCCAACGGCTCAAACAGCAACACTTAGAGAAACCCACAATGCCTCACTCTTTTTCTCCCCATCTCTATTTATGCTGGCATTTTCCTCAGGTGGAACATCTACACGCAGCACCATGCTGATTTAATTCAGCTGATGTTAAATTGACCACCAGTTTTTAATCCATAGCACAGACCAATGGATATTTCATCACATGCTCCTCAAGAAGAGCACAGAAAGAGTTTCTAATTCCTAAAAGTCATTACACAGTGGCTCCCAGCTTTTTAGGTAGACTCTCAGCTCCACCTCCCACTTTCTCGCACCTCCCTTATGACTCCACTCCTCTGAGCCTTCTGTCTGTTAGAAGAACCTCCGCTGTACTCTCGTATAACAAATCCTCAGGTTTGCCCCCACCCCTCTTTGTCCATCTGCCCATTCCTATGAGCTCCGGCAGAGCAAGGTATTGAGAACCATGAGCTCTGACAGTACTCTCTTTGTAAAAATGGTAGCTGTTTTCTTGGGTTTCTATAGGTGAGAAATGGAGAAGTAAAGAAGTTCATTGCATTGACATTAATTAATTCACACAAGGTCACATTTTACATCCTCTTAATTAACTCACATTGAGCTCATGTTCCAAATGGAAAAAAACAAAATGTTCATTCATGTAAGTCATGAGGCCAGGAGGCCCTAGGTATACAGGAGAGAAAATTGCAAATCGTGTCCTTCTGCTCTGATGAGTGATGGCATTTTGTAAATCCTAAGTTTACCCAAACATATCCCTTTGGCATAGGATAGAAAGAAATAGACCTGAAGTCACCAACTTTGAGGACTTCCCACTCCTGCCTGTCCCTCTCCTCAGCCACCAGCCAGGTCCCCCTTTTCTGTCAACACTCTGTAATCCGCTGGCCCACAAACATTATATTATCTTGAAATCAACTATTTACTTTTTATTTCCCCCACAATATTGTGAACTTCCCAAGGGAAAAACAGTCTGTTATTTATTTAGCTTCTAGCATGATATCCAGCATGCAGCGGGCACTCAGTAAAAATGCATTGAATAAATGAAAGCCAAGAAGAATTTTCCAGAGTCTCAGCCTACCTTCACTAAAGAAAGTGTGTCTGTGCTGCTGTAGTAATGGTGAAGGATGAAAATCAGAGGGAAATGGATTTCCACAGTAGCGGAAGGGTCCGTCTTTGTGGGACTCAGTGGTGGCTGGACCGTGCTCTGAAGCGTAGCTCAGGATGAGTCCTGTGCTTCACACCTGGCCAGACTCAGGACACACACCTGGGAGCACACCTGTGCTCATCTGGGTGGCTGCAGAGATACTTCCATTTCACGTTTTGGTCTTTTCAGGCTGTCCCCAAATGAAATGAAAGCATTTTCCTTGGCTGAGTTGACACTGATTCTGCAGACTCCTGCTTGTCCATCTAAGTCCTAAGTCCCCTGGCACTTGTTTGTCATTTCCCCATCAGCTCCTTTCAGAGGACAGTTCAGCTCCTGGGGTGCCTGACTATGGAACAAGGCTGAGTGCAGCACAGGAGCCCCCCTCTCTCACTCTCGCCTCATTCACAACTTCCCTCATTGTCCACAGGCATTTTATTCCTCCACCTCCTGCCCATCCCCTTTTGTAAAACCAGCCTGAAATGGACCAGAAAAAAGAGCAGTCAACTACTTGTCTTTTTGAGAGGAGTCTTTGTATCTGGGAAAGTTGGTGATTGAATCACCCTGTACTTGGGTTTATTTCTCATCTTTGCACTACTCTGTGGCTGGCTTATAAGAAAACCCAGGAGTCAGAGTTCTAAATGTAGACACAGGCATTATACTACAAAAGGGCCTCTCACTTTTAGAGAAATTATCCTGCTAGGACTCTTGTAAATTAACAAGAATAAGAGAGATATAATCAAGTAGAAAAAATGGACAAAATCTTTGAACATATATTTCTTTTAAAAAGTTATCTAACTGGCTGTTAAATGTTTTAATGGACTCAATTTCATTAGTCATCAGGCAAATGCAAGTTAAAATTGTAATCTAATAGCAGTAGACTCCCATCAGAATTGTAACTTTAAAAATATAGAAAATAGTAAGTGTGACAAGGGTGTGGAGCAACTGGAACTCCTTTATTACCAGTGAGGAATCCAGCCCAGAGAGAATAAGTGACTTGTCCAAGGCCATGCAGCTGAGCAAGTGGAAGAGGTATCAGAGAAGCCTGGCTTCCTAGTCAGTCAGTCTCTCTCTCTCTCTCTCTCTCTCTCTCTCTCTTTCTCTCTCTCTCTCTCTCTCTCCCTCCCTCTTTTCCTCCCTCTGTGTCTCACACACACACACACACACACACACACACACCATTCCATTCTGGCAGGACTTCCTCCCCCCTCTCTCTTTGTGAGTGCAGACCCTGGCTATGCAGAAAGCTTGGTGACAAGTGCCCCAGCCCACACCTTCGCATGGTTCCACAGCTGTCCACACCTGCAGGCGCTGCCAGACTTCTCTGTGAATCCTAAAGAGACCACAGGTCTTCCCCGCCTTCCTTACTTTAGAGTCTCGGTGTGAATTTGTCCTACAACCTCACTCCCACTTTGCGAATGAGAGGCTGGGGCACAGAGAGGTTGAGGCCACACAGCTTGTAAGACAGCTGTTTTTGCCACTGGGTCGTGTGGCTCAGATTACATCATTCTCTTCCTCTACAATTTTTTGAGGGCTCCTGAGTTGGTCTTCCTGGGTCTGATTAAATCAAGTTCTTGGGTGAGCTTAGAGCTCAGAGACAGGTGTGCTTGGGGTGCTCTATTCACCCACAACTCAAGTAGTGCAAGGCCCACAGCATGTCACCACAGGCTGGACACAGGCTCTGGAAGCCATGCACTCAAGGGGCATCTTGCAGGGGGGCGCCCTGCAGAGCCTGCAGCTGCTCACAGGACTTGGGCATCTGCTCAGTCTGGCTTAGGCAGAGCCTCCTGGGACCCCTGGCTGAGGTCTCATCTTTCCTTCAGGTCAGAAAAAATCAAAACCCAGTTAAGAAAACCCAAAGGCACACACCTCTAATGCCAACCACAGGGAGACCAAGATAGAAGGATCATTGCAGTTCTAGGCCAGCCACATGATGAGACTTTGTCTCAAAAAACAGCAAAAAAGAAAACCCAAAGGCAACGGTCATTTTTCTCTCTTGGGTCCCTGGGGTGGGCAGGGTCTTGTAGGACTGAGTGTTGCAGTAAGACAATGTGTGCGACCCACTGTGGGCCCAGCATTGCTAAAGGAGCTGTTGATTTCCATGACCTGAGGCATCCTGGGCAGCCCAGTGCAGCCAGAGAACCACACGCATGGCAAACCATGCTAGAATTTCCTGGTCTCTGCAGCTGACCCAGTGCAGGGCCCCTTGGTTGGCATAGCAGAGTGAGCCAAGCTAGGGGAGCCAGGCCCCTGGGCTACGTGGAGTGCGACCTTGGAGATGAGATGTTGCTCAGCCGCCCTGAGCCTCTGGACTTAGGAGGCAATGGTGTCACCTTCGCAGGGTCAGTGGGACAATTCCATGGCAAATCTCCCAGGAGCCTGGAAATTCCAGTATCTTCACGACAGATTCTGCTACTATCAGGACAGGCATTTACAGAGCACTGACTGTCTGGAATATTTTACATAATTGTTCCATTTAGTCCTTTTAAGAATCCAATGAGACACATGATTGCCACTACCCCCAGCTTACAAAAACTCCAAGTGACTCAAATAATGCACAGAGGGACACAGCCATCACTCTAGGAGAAGCCAGCGCCGTGGGCTGACTGCTGGGCTTCCCGGCCTCTTCAGGCCCTTGTTCTACCAGTGGCTGCTATTGGGGTTGAACAGGCATTGTTTCAACGTAGAGGATGGGCATCATCTTTCACCTTCAGATTGGAGAAACTGAGGAATTCAGAGGTTAAGTAAAACACACAGCTAAGGAATGGCAGAGGGAGGCGGGAGCATGTGTGAGCGCCTGCTGTATGCCAGCACTGGGCCCCTCCTAAGACCCCCGGAGCTGCAGTTCGGGCACACTTGAGCACCCATCCATCGGCTTCCCACCCGGGCCCTGTCCAGGGCTTCTTCCATCATCTTGATTTCCTAGACAAGGAAACTGACACCAGGCAGTAATTAGACTATGAAGCCTGCTGATGGGGACAGAGAGGGGCCACCTAGATGCAGTCGGGGGACACTTCCGGGGCTCTGTCCCCTGCAGGACGCCGGCGGTGTCCAGGCATGTGACTACT